>CAIGRS010138789.1:0-20756 GCA_903798395.1 Fraxinus floribunda
ACGTATAGCATTTATATGATTGTTGAAAGTGATTCCATGTAGTGCCTTTGTACCGTAATAAAATTACCATTCAACTTATTTTGTTAATTAACTTTAAGTACCTCGAGTAACTAAGCCCATGTTGGTTTAACTAAAAAATAGATAATAAATTTTGATAAAAGTTGATAAAATGTATGGTTGGAAATTTGTATATTCTACAAAATATGTAGTTAAAATTAATTGATTTTGACCTCAATTCTTTACGAGACTTTTAAGCTACACCAAACAAGCACTAAATCAAAGAGTTGTTTTAATACAATTATTTGATTACTAGTCTAGTTCATCTTGAGTCAGCAAAGTTGTTTAGTTTAATTTTGAGAGAAAATCAATAATTTTCCACTCATAGAATCTTTTAGGCCCCGTTTGATAAGCTTAATTTTTCAAGAAAAATATTTCCATTTTCCACTTTTCATCATGTTTGATAGCATAAATTTTGCTTGGAATTTATTTTCCTCAAGCCATGCTCCTGCGCATTTTCCCTTTAATCAAGAAATTCCAATTCTTTTGGTTTTAGTGGGAATTTGATTTTCTCTCTTTTTTTTATTATTGCATTTTTATTGGCAATTGAAAAAAAAAATTCTAGACGCAGTGGTAAATTTTTTTTTTTTCCACTTATTTTTATGCAAAACAAAGACAAATGAATGATATTTGGTATGATTTTTTTTTTATTTTAACTTTTTTTGGCAATTGGAACAAATGTTAGACCCAATTGTAAAAAAAAAATATCACTTTAATGAACAATTTCTATTAAAAATAAAGTCATATGGACACCAAACTTTCAACATTTTCAGGTGGAAAATTATACCAATCAAACACAATTAATTACAATTCCCAGTAAAATAAATTCTAGACAATTCAATTACCAGTAAAACATTTTCTTTCTATCCAAATTCTACATTTGCAATGAAACGGACCCTTAGTTTATCTACGAGAATAAGTCATACGGACGAGTAGTTATGTTGGAAAAACATCAAATTTCCTCGTTTGGTTCAAATAGAAAAACAAGGATTTACTACAGATCCTTTCTCTCTTGTCTAATTATAATTAAGGACCCTTCCCTTTTCTCATTCTACTTATTTTAATGATTTTAATGACTAATTAATTCATTTTGTTTTCTTAATAAATTAAGACCATTGCTTTAACAAAAATAATAAATCTTACTTTATGAGATTCTGATTTCAGCATAGAATTTTTCCTCATATGCTAAGCAAAGACAGCTTAGTATTTAAAAAAGTTGATACAAACTTGCTAGCCATTTATGTTACTTTTTTTTTTTTTTTTTTTGGACGACGCCATTTTTACTGTTAAAGCGAACAACTATTAATCATTCTTAAAGTTCAAAATTTACCTTTTGCCGAAAATTCTCCTTAATTCAACTTTATCTTCAACCTTATTCGCCTGTCCACCTGTCTTGTTTTTTTGCCTTTTATCTCTTTCGTCTGTGACAATTTTTCACATTTTCTCTCTAACTTCTTAAAAAGTTCTATTTTTGCCCCGCAATTAAGATATCAGTCGGGTTTTTTTATTAATTAATATAAGCAAAGTATTATAATTAATGCAAAATAACTGAACCTTAAACTAATCTTTTTCATGTCTTAGTTCTTACAACAAAAACTCTCTCTCTCTCTCCTCTCATATTTTGTGACGTGAAGAAACCCCCATACATCTCTCCGTCTGTATATTTTTATACTTTTTATGCACTCTCCCAGCTCATGGTCAGTATCAGTAAACGCGTGGCTCCTTGAAGGCCTAAGATCTAACTCTGAGCACAGACAAAGAGAAACCCAGAAAGGTAAAATCAAGAAAAAAAAGGGAGAAAAAACCCTAAAAAGCTTATATCCACTTGTCCAATCTCCGTATGTGTACAATACGTACAAATTAGTTTACTTTCGTGTTTATATAATACATCTCTCCGTCTGTATATTTTTATACTTTTTATGCACTCTCCCAGCTCATGGTCAGTATCAGTAAACGCGTGGCTCCTTGAAGGCCTAAGATCTAACTCTGAGCACAGACAAAGAGAAACCCAGAAAGGTAAAATCAAGAAAAAAAAGGGAGAAAAAACCCTAAAAAGCTTATATCCACTTGTCCAATCTCCGTATGTGTACAATACGTACAAATTAGTTTACTTTCGTGTTTATATGCATGTTGAAGTATGAATATTTATTCAGTAAAATGTTCCTTATTTATTTTCGTACCAATTTCAGATCCATCGCAGTGAGTGTTAAATTAAGTGTGCGTGGACTTTTTGGTTTTGTTCTTTAATTTCAGCTCCGGGTAGAGGCTTTTGGGTTCTGGGGCTTTTGTGCGTAAAATCAAGTCTTTTTGGTTTTAGGTGTTGTTTGTGAAATTTTGGCTGTGTAATTATTCATGTTGAGACGATATGGTGGATATGAATCGTGGTATTGTTTTTCAAATTGCAGTTTAAGGTTTCAATTTTATGTTGGTTTGTTTCTTTCGCTGAAGTTGTTGAATCCCTTTTAGGGAGCTGTTTTATTTGCTGTATGACCTTGAATTCGCAAGTTAATGAGCAAAGAGAAACGAATCTGCTATTAGCTGTAGTGATTAAATTTAACTCATAGACGCTCATGAATATATGGTATTGGTAGACTTATATACATAATCTCTTATTGAAAGCTTTGATTCTTTTGGTTTTAGTTTACAGTAAATTTTTCTGGTTCAATTTCTTATATGCCTATTGGATTTCTGATATGTTTAAATAGATGGTGATTTCCAACATCATTTTTTAGTTGTCCTTATGCAATATTTTTTGTAACGGGTTTGGGGGGTCACAAATTAAGATTCTTAAAACATCATTTTTTTTATTTCGAATTTGAATTTTGAGGTTCCAAATGCTCACAAATGTAGCCTCATTAAATCTAAGTTGTTCAATTGGGATTCTCGACTTTCTCGTGGTTAGTATTCGGCTTTCTATTTTTCATAAATATTATTACATTTTGAGAATGATAACAATTGCTGATATTCCCACTTTCTTACTTTTGTACAGCATTTGAACATGTCATGATGCTCAGATCTTGATATATTACCTTCATTATTAAATTTATATTCATTTTTGAAATTGTTTTATTGAATTAGGGTGGTAAGTGCAGTTTGACATTGGAGCATTTTAGCAGTGCCTATCTTTTCGAAGTTTTTGAGCAGAGATCACAATCTTATTCTATGACATAATGAGATAATTGGTGGTCAGAAGCACCATTCAACCTATAGCTCTGCTCATTATCAAGCAAAGAAGAAGAATTTGATTCAGACAAGGCTGATCTTTTTTGGGCAGGAGTGACATCGATTCTAACTTGGGATGAAGGTGTTTTAATTGTGAACATTACTGGTGTCAAAAGGTTTGCTGGCTCTGCAGTTCTCATGTGAATAATGAAATGATACTGGAATTTGTATGGATGACTGTGCCCGATCGTGAACTGGACCTTTTGGAAGATGTGCAGGTTATAGGTTTTGGTTATCTTTTGAATACAGGGGTTGCTAATTGATTTCATACCCAGCCTTTTTAGAGATTGGAATGCATCATCTGTTTGCAACTGGCATATGTAATTACTGAGCTTGGTAATGTTTGGTCATTTTTCCAGCTACACTGGAAGTGTGAACGCTCAAGAGGATAATGCTAAGTTTTTACATTTGATTAATTAAAAAATGGAATCAGAGACTTTGACCACAGACCATCGGCCAAATGTTCTTCCGCGGGTTCTTGCTTCTGCTGTACCTGTGGTTTGGATTGCTATCAGCTATGTAGACCCTGGAAAGTGGGCTGCGACTGTTGATGGGGGAGCTCGCTTCAGTTCTGATGTGGTGTTGCTCATGCTTATATTTAATTGTGTCGCAATTCTTTGTCAATACCTCTCAGCTTGTATTGCCGTGGTCACTGGCAAAGATCTTGCTCAGGTAGTCATTCGCCTTCAGCATTTTATTTTGCACGAGGTGGATAAATTTTTTAGACTGGACATCTTTAGTGACTTTAGATTAAGAATTTGCAGATATTGGGGAATGAGGAGTCAACTAATACTTATACATGATTTGTTATACTCAATATGGCCTTTTAATTCATTTGAAAAGTATTTGCACTAAGTACTAAGAAAACAGTCATCTTGCAGAAGTGTTTTTTTGGTTGTCTTGAATATTGAACCCCATACTGATCAGACTAAGCTTAATTTAAGAAAGAACAGTGTATGTTCCTTCATCTGGTGAAAGTTTAAAATGTGCCCCCATTCTTTATGAGCTTGCAATCTTAAGAATAATGCTGTGTTTTCTAGGGGTATGCAATGTACTAGATTGCAAGTTATACGTTTCTCCTAATAATGTATTGGTATTGAGAGATCGTTTGGTGTCCCTCTTCTCTTCCCCATTTTTCCAATTGACTGTTAAGTTGTTTTTTATATCTAAATTTTATGCATTATTCTGTTTTGAGAGTTTCTTATTTTATGTAAATGTTGAACAATATGCTAACTGATTGTAATTGCCATTGTCAAAGATTTGCAGTGAGGAATATGGCAATATAACATGCATATTCCTAGGAGTTCAAGCTGAGATCTCGATAATTGCATTGGACCTTATGATGGTGATTTTACTTTTCTTTTCTTGAAACTATTTAAAGTTAGTTGTTGCCTTTTCCACTATCTTTGTCTTATTGATCATACATTTAACTGATTCTGGTAGGTTCTGGGCACTGCTTATGGACTTAATGCTATCTTAGGAATCGATCTATTTAACTGTGTTTTTCTAACGGGCATTGATGCCATTCTATTTCCATTTCTTGATACCCTTCTTGTAAGTTTTGCTAATTTCATTTTGTTAAAATTTTGAAAGCATTACCAATGCAAATTTAAATAGTAGTCTGAGTTCATCTATATGGTTCCAGGAGAATCGCAAAGCAAAGTTCTTATCCATATGCTTGACAAGCTTAATTCTACTATCTTATGTTTTTGGAGTTCTGGTAAGTCAACCGGAAAGATCGTTTTCAATGGGTGGGATGCTTACAAAGTTGAGTGGGGAAAGTGCATATGCCTTGATGAGTCTCCTTGGAGCAAGTATAATGCCTCACAATTTTTACCTCCATTCTTCTATTGTACAGGTCTCTCTCTCCCCGTGTGTTTGCACGTTCGCGTTTTCAATTGCACTAGCATTCGTGCAGGCATGCATATGTTATTTTTATTTTTTTGGGATTCATGTTGCCGCATTTGGCAGTACTTCCATGCTGTGGCTGTTCCTTTGATTACAGGGCTCTTTAGAAAATTATTCTGTGATGATGCTTGTATGCCTTCAAGACAATTTTTTTGATGTTTGTTCGATGGAAAGTAGAAATTATGATCATTATGAATTGTCTCCGTGTCGCTCGTTCCCTGAATATTTTTAGGCACTTTCCCTTAGTTTTATTTTCCTGATTGACATTTTATACATTGTGTTCTGGAATGTTATTAAGTTGTCAATTCGAGAAACTTTGTGCATTTGCATAATTTCCTTGATCGCATCATATGTTTGCTTACATCTGTACACACTTTGAGTTAGTGGTAGGTAGAGTGCTCTGACAATGACTTCTTTTAATGATTTTTCTGATCGACATCAAGCTTTTGCAGTCAATAACACTTTGGGTTAGTAGTGGCTAGGGTGTATGTGCGTCTCTCTCTTCTTTTCGTTTTTTATATTGGTTATTTTTTCTTTGTAGATTAACAAAATCTGCTCATTTTTCATCATTCCTTTATTTTGCAGCAAGTTCAAGGGCCAACTACTGTTTCTATAGGGGCCTTGTGCCATGACCATTTCATTGCCACTCTATGCATCTTCAGTGGCATTTTTCTGGTGAACTGTATGCTAGTGAACTTGGCAGCCAATGTGTTCTACAGTACAGGCCTCGTTTTGCTCACTTTTCAGGATGCATTGTCATTGTTGGATCAGGTTGAGGTTGGATATGCTATATATTGTTTTCCTGTTGCCCATATTCAGTTGTGGTTTTCTCATGCATATATTCTAATGGAACTCTCTTAATAATAACGCAGGTGTTTAAAAGTTCGATAACTTCATTGGCCTTGATACTGATATTGTTCTTCTCTAATCAAATAATAGCATTAACATGGAGTCGTGGTAGGCAAGTAATTATCCATGATTTCTTTGGAATGGACATTCCTGGTTGGCTTCATCGTGCAACCATCAGAATAATTGCCATCATTCCGGCCCTTTATTGCGTGTGGAATTCTGGAGCTGAAGGCATATATCAACTCCTGATCTTTACACAGGTTATGGTTGCTCTTCTGCTACCATCTTCTGTTATTCCCCTATTCCGAGTTGCTTCATCCAGATCAGTTATGGGTGCTTATAAAGTTTCTCAGCTGGTTGAGTTTTTCGCTTTAGTCTCGTTTATTGGGATGCTGGGACTGAAGATTATTTTTGTCATAGAGATGATATTCGGCAATAGCGATTGGGTTAATAATTTGAAGTGGAGCATAGGGGGTAGCTTGCCTATTTCTTATCTTATTCTTCTGGCCACAGCTTGTGTTTTTCTCTGTTTGATGCTTTGGCTTGCAACCACTCCATTGAAATCTGCAAGTTTCGGAGTAGATAACTGGGAGCCCAAATTTTCTGTGCCAGAGGCATTTGCAGAGAGAGATCAGATAGAAACTAATGGTGCGCAATATCAAATAGATAAGGCTACAGAGGTCCAAGTGCCCAGTTTGTTGGATAAATCTTTGGGAAGCCATCAAAACGTATCAGTTCAAAATCCCAGTTTAAAATCTATTGAAATGCTGTTGGATTCTGAGAGTAATCTTCATTTGACCACAATTGAGGAGAATAAATCTGAAATCACATCATCAGGTGCTTCTGTGTGCTCTCCTGAGGAGTCTGCAACCCCTGGAGAGACAGCTATGACTAAACCTGTTTGCAAGGTTCTTGAAGATGAATCTACGGATGCCTTCACCTTCAACACGGAGACAAAGAACACAGTGGAAAAGACATCGAGTATAGAGGGAAGTAACCAGAATGAGAGGGATGATGAAGGAGAACCTTTGGAGCCTGATGAATCAACTAAAGATGCTTCTGAAATCATCCAGTCTTCGACATCTGAAGGTCCAGGATCATTTAGAAGTCTTAGTGGAAAAGGTGATGATTTAGGAAGTGGTCCTGGAAGTCTATCAAGATTATCAGGACTAGGCCGTGCTGCAAGGCGCCAATTGACTATAGTTCTTGATGAATTTTGGGGACAGCTGTTTGATTTCCATGGGCAAGCTACTCAAGAAGCCAAGGCTAAGAAACTGGATGTTTTACTGGGGATTGATTCAAAGGTAGATCCGAAGTCTTCCTTTGCATCAGTTAAAGTCGAAGGCATTACTACAGAGTCTGCCGGATATTCTCCAACTATGGGTGGAAGAGGATCTGACTTGAGAACTTCAAGTCTTTACAGTCCCCTTCAACAGATTGGACGTAGTGGTATGGAGTCCTCTCTTGGGGTTCAGCGGGGGTCTCCAATGTGGTCGACTCAAATGCAATTATTTGATGCAGACATGCAAAGTTCCAGCCACAATGCACTTGACTTTGGTGAGAGGCGCTATTACAGTGTGCATGTTCCAGCATCTTCTGTTGGCTATAACCAACAGCCAGCCACTATTCATGGTTATCAATTGGCTTCCTATCTCAGTCGAATGTCTAAAGAAAAAGATTCTGATTATATAAATGCTCAATTGGAGTCGTTAAACCAGAAGTACTCACCCTTGATCAAATCAAACTACGAAGATTCATTTGCTCGTCTGCCGAGACAGAAGCTGCAGAGCGGGGTGAGCGCTCTCAGGCCACCTGGTTTTCATAACATTCCCGTTTCTCGAAACCGTTCATTGAAATCCGAACGAGCAGTTCACGACCTTTCCTCTCCTGATCCTGTGGATAATACTAATAGCTCAGTCAATGTGAAGAAATATTACAGTTTACCTGACATATCAGGACTTCGTATCCCACAGCAAGACTATTCTCTGTCTGGTAACAGCTCTCAATGGACGAATCAGGTGGGATATGGGCAATCCATTAGCCGCCTAGCACCTGTGCAAACCTGTTCCAGCACTTCTTCATGGGCTGGTACTGCTTTGGGATTTGGTGAACTCTCTCCCTCAGAAGTCTGTAGAGATGCTTTTTCCTTACAATATGCTTCAAGTTCTGGAGCTGGCTCCTTGTGGTCTAAGCAGCCTTACGAAAAATTTGGCGTGGCTGATAAATCTCCTGCAAAAACTCAGGAATCTGCAATGACGATTGAATTGGAAGCAAAGGTTCTGCAGTCTTTCAGAAGTTGCATTTTAAAGCTTCTGAAGTTGGAAGGATCTGATTGGTTGTTTAGACAAAATGATGGAGCTGATGAAGACCTTATAGATCGAGTGGCTGTAAGGGAGAGAGTCCTGTATGAAGTTGAAACTGGGGGTT
Organism: Fraxinus floribunda; assembly: GCA_903798395.1. NCBI lineage: Eukaryota > Viridiplantae > Streptophyta > Magnoliopsida > Lamiales > Oleaceae > Fraxinus > Fraxinus floribunda. The sequence continues at coordinate 8,464 of CAIGRS010138789.1, forward strand.
TAGACAGGAAGCTTGGTTCCGGAATAAAGATAGACGAGACAGACTATATGAAGTTGCTGTCGATTCCTCATTGTGGTGATGGATGTGTTTGGAGAGTAGATCTTGTTGTAAGCTTCGGGGTATGGTGCATTCACAGGATTCTTGATCTTTCACTCATGGAAAGCCGGCCTGAACTCTGGGGAAAATATACATATGTACTTAACCGTCTTCAGGTAAATGCGATTTCTTTTTTTTTTTTTTTGGTACCTTCTTTAGTTCCCCTTTCACTCTTAATTTCTTTTGTTACTATTTCGTCCCTCTTACCACTTCTTTACCAAATAGAAAATCAGTAATTTCTGCTAAAGAATTTTCATTTAGATCAGTGTCTCTCCGCAAGGAATATGTATTTGTATTGTATTAAGCTCGTGATTATCCAAAATTTGTATATAAAAATTCATAGAATTTCTTTGGGGGGTTTTGAGTTTGTGATGGGGTGTTTGTTTGGAGTAAGGCAGTTAATGTTGCTATTTGATATTTGTTCGGTAAAGTAATGCCCCTGTACTCATTGTGTCCTCGTACTTTAAACGACTTGACATTTTGCAACACTAAATCTCTATCTTTAAACATCTTTCTTGAGAGAATTATGTCTCAAACATAGGTGGTTTAAGAAGGTGCCGTTTTACCAAGAATATGGAAGTTGCTATAAGTCTAGAGACGGTAAAAAGGGTTTTCAACCCCCAACCCCCCTTCCCTTTTTTTTTCCGTCAATAACATTTTTATTCTGTTGTCTGCCGTTCCTCAATGACCTTTGATTACATGTATGCATCTTTCTGCAGGGGATTATTGATCTAGCCTATTCCAAACCTCGTTCTCCAATGGCTCCCTGCTTCTGCCTTCAGCTTTCAGTAGACTACCAGCAAAGGTCAAGTCCCCCGATTTCAAATGGGAGCTTGCCCCCACCTCCAAAGCCGGTTCGGGGAAAATTTACAACTGCAGCTTCGCTTGTAGACGTCGTCAAAGATGTTGAAATTGCTATATCTTGCAGAAAGGGACGAACAGGCACTGCAGCTGGTGACGTTGCTTTCCCCAAGGGAAAAGAAAATTTGGCATCTGTACTGAAACGCTACAAACGTCGTTTGTCAAATAAACCAGTTGGATATCCGGAAGTCGGACCTGGGCTGCACAAGGTTGCGACATCACCTTCCCAGGGCTTGTAACCTTTGTTCTCGGTTTGTAGAAGCTGGGTGTTAAATGCTGTTTGGGTTGCTTGATTTTGTGTAACGACTCATACTTGGCGTCAAGATGCGCCCGGCTGCTATGAACTTACCCTCTCTTGTATTAAATCTTTGTTGTTTATTTAGTTTTTATGTACTTTTATCGTGTATACATAGGATATAATGTACTGAATGTAGACCAAAATGAGAGGAAAAAAAGGTGGAAATATATTTATTGCCATGGGAGCTGCTTCTTTCACCCTTTCAATTTTACGGGTCAAATTGTGTAGCAGAAGCTTAGAATTTAAACTCATAATATTAATAAGTTATCATCTGAGTTTTTGTTTGCTGCAGAAATCTAGTCCTTGCTGGCTGGGCATACCATATCTGTTTTCCATTTTAGGTAATTTTTCTATCTTCCATTGCTTGTTGAATTCCTTAAAATTCTCCCCCTCTAGTAAAAACATTAAGATACAAGGAATAAATATAATTTCAAGGACATTCTGTCTAAATCTCTTCGCATGTGAACTCACTGAGTCATATGTTCACTCTGCACTTGAACTCATTGAGCCATGGGTTCATTGGTTAATTTGAATCTATGAAGTCACGAGTTGGTTGGTGAGTTTAAACGTATAGGGTTACTGAGTCATGAGTCATTGGTAAAGATGTAAAGATTGTTATATGAATTTTTGTCATGTGTCATTGACATTTATCTCGTCTTGGGTATCATAAAAATAAAAGTTAGGAGTGTTAGTGATGAAAAATTAATTGAAGAATCAAATAATTAATTGCCAAAAAGAAGAAAAAATACTGTTATGCCAAGCAATAGATTTGAGGCACTTTGGAGGATAATTTGAGGAACACTGTCAAGAATACTGTTAGCCAAGTAGCCAAACGAACTCTTAACAACGGGAGCCAATGGGAAACTTCGCCCTTCAAGATTCTGTGAAAAGGATTTGCTTCGTGTGGTGGATCGTGAATATTTCTTTGCCTACATCGACGAACCTTGCAGAGCGACCTACCCATTGATGCAAAAACAAAGGCAAGTTCTTGTTGATCACGCTCTTCCAGAAGATTGGAGCTTTTGAGGATGAACTAAAGGCCATCTTGCCTAAAGAAGTCGGAAGCGCAAGAATTGCCCTCGAGAGTGGGAATCCAGAAATTTCTAACCGGATTAAGGAGTATTGATCCTTCCCACTGTACAAATTTGTCCGAGAGGAGCTTGAAACCGAGTTGCTGACTGGAGATGAGGTTAGGTCACCGGGCGAGGAATTTGACAAGGTGTTCACTGCAAATCTGCAATGAGCAAGGGACTGATCATTGATCCATTGCTAGAATGCCTAAAGGGTTGGAATGGCACTCCTCTTCATCTGTTAAAAAATCATTTCACATGAAACATTCTTTGTGAACACACCTTTCTGTTTTCTTTACCTTCTTGTTTTCTTTCCCAAGAATTCTCTCTACTATGCCAATATTTGCCATGATCTTGCTGTGGATGCATAGGCAGTTTGCTATAACCTTTGGCCAACAAATATCAGAAACAAATTTTCACAACTTTGTGCGAAGACTCGAGAATTTTGAAGTCGGAGTGTTTGCCCGCAATTCGCATCCTGCCTAGAACACAAACTGTACTTTTATTATAAGTCGCAGAATAATGCTATTTATCATTTATTTAAGTATTATCAAGTCCCTAATTCATAGTTCAATATATTAAAAATGTATTAGAACTTCAAACAAACTGATGATCACTTGTGATAAATAATAAAAGGTAAAAATATAATATATAGGGTCTATTCCCCCTCTCAAAATATTGTAAATCTCAAGATTGTGGTGGGCACATTGATGAATCCCACTCCCACCTACCCAACTATACAATTTGGTTTTGATAGCGATTAACGACACGCCTATGTATCTGTGAATAATACTATCTAATACCAATTTAGACAGCTATATTTTGAGTAATGTTATTACGAAAACTACCAGTAGTCGTCTTGTCGTATACAAATGATAGTTTGTTATTTGATATATCTATGTGATAGTTTTTTATTGCCTCATGTATTAAATAACAAACATCACGTGTATCACGTAAGACGACTACAAGTAGTTTCACTATGAATAACATTATTCATATTTTTTTGGTTCACTTAAATGAGTCACGTGACTTTGTATTTAAATGAATATATCATTTAATGATATGTAATTCTAACTTAATCTAATGCTTAACACTAGTAATGATGAATAACATTACTCTACATATTGTACCTTCTCTTTGTTTACGTATTAGTTGTGATAATCATTACGTTACTAATCTAGGTGATTGTGAACACTAACATTATGTTTTTGTTTGGTTCAACTAAAAAATCTGAATAAATTTTGTCAAAGTTACGTTTATCTACATCAAACAAGGGCTATATTAGTTCGGACTTGCAGATTTTTAATGTGAACAATAGTTTAATTCGATAACGTGAAACTAAGAGCATGTTTGAGCTCTATTTTTTTGTCCGAAACTTATTTTGAAATAATATTTTAATGGAGAATATGTGATTAAAAAATAAAAAATAATTTGAATATACGTGTAATATTCTTTTATTGAAAATAAAATTTTAAAATAATGGGGATTGAGAGCCGAAAGAAAAAGGTACAACACAATCGGCATCATGAAAAAACTTAAAATCTCCGCATAAGCTTACCTACTTTTACCAACTCTTTCGCCTACCACCAGCCTATAAAATAACAAAATTGCGCTCTTATCCCCTATCTATTATAAATTCTTACCACTATCACGCTTATAAAATAACATCCTATTCATTTTATTATCACATTCTTAATTTTTAATTTATCGTCAAATTATTTTGCATTTGTACATAATATTCATATCAATCATTCTATGTGAAAAATGGACGTTTGTACATTCTAAACATTTCTCGTCTCCATTATTGTGTCTATTTAGATTTTCCATTCTAGATATTAAAATTTTTAATTCATCGGATTATGTTGGATTTTAATTCATAACCCGATATTCTACCCAACTCGACTTCAAATTTGATTTTTCACCCCCCAACTTAATTGAATTTAAAAACCAACCCAAATAGGTCGGTTTGAGCGATTTGGGTTTGTTTGTGTCTAGCCCTAATTTGTCGTTCTTGAGAATTAATAGTTAATTTGTAATGAGATATATGGGTAAATCATCTTGAGTCATTCAATTGTAAGCCGATGTGCATCTTGATCACTTATCTTCATTTTGATGCTATCGCAGCACCCTACTTCAATTTGCGTCCAGATCTACTTAACCCACATTTAATTTAGTGTATCAACTACCTATCTTAGATTTACTTGTAAATCCGATCACTTTGTCCATTACGTCATTTGATCTAACGAAATATGCTGATCCCAACGTTTAAAATAATGAATAACAAGTAAAAAGTTTATATAGTTTTTTAGAATATATTTTAGTCCCTATTTGATCTGGATTCAAATTCAGATTTTAATATAAGTTAAAATCAACAATTTATTTTAATTACATATTTCATGGGATTACTAATTTTTTTATTACATATTTTATCAATATTTATTAAATATTTGATTTTAATCCATACCAAACATGAGTTTAAGATAAATAATATGCATTGTAGGTATGTTTACATGTGTGGTAATCATACATTATTTTTATTGTCCAACTTGCAGTAAAATTGATAGGAAAATTCATATAATAATCATATTTGCAAACTAATCGAAGTTGAGTGACTTGATTTCACCAAATTGAAGATGATTGATTAGATCAGGAAGCAAATCGAGGTTGGATGATATGATTAACCTGGATATACTTATGCTCAAAGTTGAGTGACCCATGTTGCATTTAACTCAGATATTGATGATCAAGTTTATTATTGGGAAAATAAGTTGGGGACCAACGTACAATCTTCCCTATATAAGTTGACCTTCCCCCCTACCCAGACTCGCACAGTTCACTCTTTTGCTACTGATATTTTCGGCCACTCCTCAGTTACGTAAATCAGAAATGGAGTACGAAGGAATTCTACTGGGAATGGGAAATCCACTTTTGGATATTTCTGCTGTCGTGGATCAAGAATTCTTGGACAAGTAATTCATGTTAAAACACACTTTTTTTTTATGCATATGCGTGCTTGAGTTGAGATCTAGCAGTTGATTATCTTATGCTTTCACATCGTAGCATTTAATTTCACAGATCTATACTGTGGAAGGTTTATGTATTTAATTAGCACGTGTGAAATATTGTTTTTGTGAATAGTTAGTGTTATGAGTTCTTTTTTCTTATCAATGAATAGATCTCTCTACTTGTATGACTTAGAAGTTTCAAAGATCTCAGATTTACTAGTTATAATTCTACAGATCAGTGCGCCAGGACTACTGATTTTTGATGATGCAATAATTAAGCTCATATTGTGAAGCTAATTTATATATATATTTTTATTGTTTTGACAGGTTTGATATTAAATTGAACAATGCAATTCTGGCTGAAGAGAAGCACTTGTCTATGTAAGTTAATATCCCCTGTTTACTTTGTCGGATGATTTATCTTACCTATAAAGTAGAAATTATATTTCTGGTGCAATATTTTCTGTATTTTAGTTGTTTTATTGTTTTGCATATAATTGTAGAATCCTAATAAATATAAAAAATGCAGTGAACAATACATTACCTTCTTTTTTCACATTTATACTCTAAAGTGGTGTCCGATTATACTTTGTATTGTATTGCAATTTTATTTTTATTTTTTTTAATTTTTTTGTGTGTTGTCGACCACTGAGGACTACTTCTAAACATTTCGTCAGACAGAAAAACTAAACACAGGCAAAAAAAGATTCATGGAGCCGAGCACAGAGTAAATAAACCCATTTCGATCCCCATTGGATTTAAATTCTACTGACCTTGGAATCTCTTGGGTGGCAGTCACAGTACAGAGCGTTTAATGCAGATGATCAGCGATCAATTAAAGGCTCTAATTCTCCTATAAGTAAATCTCAAATATTTTGGGAATAACGCTTACATTTTTTTTGTGTTGGCGCCTCGACCACCACAAAAAAGTTATTGTTAATTGCCCTGGTTGCTGACAAATCATATTTCCAGAAACACAAATTCATATCGTTCTATGCTTGCTTGTTGGTTGTATATTAAATTCACATAGAGTAACTGGAAGACTTCCACAGAGATTTATGTAACTTGACAACTGATTCACAGTCATTGTAAACATTTTGGTTACAATAAGTTTTCATGAGAAACAAAACTCAAATTTTAAATTCTACAAAATGTTGATAAAACAATGTATCATTTAGGCTTGGAGCACAGAACATCTCTCCTTTGGAATGGATTTGTTATGGTTGTGAAAATTTTATTTTTGATACACGACACTTTTACATTTAGCCCCTGTTTGAGCCAATTTTCTAAAAACTCCTGTTTCTTCAAACTCATTACAACCATGCATTCTCAATAAAATAATTTTACACAAACCAAAAACTTTTCCTTACTTTTTTACCACACATTCTTCAAAACAATCATCATTACATAACTCATTTTCACAAAAAATGGAGCTCAAACATCACATTAATTAGAGTAGGAACATGGTTGCTTGGGAATGTCCGAATTGGTAATGTTACTTCAAATGGTATAAGTGTCAGCTGATAAATTGCTAAATTTTAGTCTCTCAAATTTGTTTTCTAGTTCTTTGATTGTTCAAATAGACAATAAAGTGCACTTCATGTTCTGTGAAATGCAGCAATCCTCATTTTGGTAATCTAATGATGAAATGAGCTTGGCATTTATAAAGTGCCCGGCTGAGACAGTAACTTTAACAGTTTTTGATCTTAGAACATATAATAAGCCACTTTATGTTGAGGAAACCATACTTCAAAATTCATCTTGATATTACCTGTAGGAAGACCATGTTTCTAACAGATGGTTACATTGTAAATCTAAACCTGAAATTTTTATTTTTTTCCCTCCTCCCCTATATTGCAATCATTCTTTTTTGTCTCCTTAAGGGTTCTTTGCGCCAGTAGGGAGATTGTCTTTTTTTCCCCTCTAGATCTTCAGTTTGGTGTTTTCAATTTGGATATTATTTTGCTCTTTACACAAGGAACCGAATTAGTAATATTTTACTCAATAACATTGGGAAAATGTATTGCTAGTTCAGTTGCTCAGAAGATGACCGTAAGGCTCAGCTAATGAGTTACAAGAAAGTGACCATATAATGAAGAAAAGTGTGTTGGAAAGAAGAGAACTAGAGCTCTTTTTTTACCCCTATAGAAATATTATTTTCATAATCGTGTATGGAAAATAATTTTGATGAATGTATTATCAGGTATGATGAAATGGCATCAAAGTACAACGTGGAGTACATTGCTGGAGGTAATTTTCTCGTAACTGAAGAAGTGGAATCTTAAAAATGGTCTGATCTCATTTTTCACTAATGTACCACTGAGCATTACCGGTGTTTTGTATAATTTGTTACCACAGGAGCTACTCAAAATTCAATCAGAGTTGCTCAGGTAATCTGAGATCCATTTTATGGATATAAAACTCTTAGCAACGTCGTGCTACTAGATTGTATAGAAAAATAAGTTATCAAGTTGTCCATTACAGTGGATGCTTCAAATTCCTGGTGCAACCAGTTACATGGGTTCAATCGGAAAGGACAAATATGGGGAGGAAATGAAGAAAAATGCAAAAGAAGCTGGAGTTAATGTAAGTTCTTTGTTCACTTAGAGCTTTCTCATCCATTATTGTCATTACTGACAATTTGACCTAAGGCCATGATTTTCACTTGTGAAATGAAAACATTGTCGTGAGAGAATCACTTTTTATAATTTACTCTTCTTATACTTGCTTAACATCGTATTGTTGGCGTCGTTCACCATTACTGTATTACCGTCAGTCAATTTCATTTTCTTGCCTTGGTTTTTAGTTTATTCCAGTTTCTGAATAGGTAAAGTCCCATAATGGAAATATATTCTCCCCTTTCCATGTGGTTGCATTAGGTTCATTACCATGAAGATGATTCTCCTACTGGTACTTGTGCTGTATGTGTGGTTGGTGGTGAAAGGTCAGTTTCCTTAATTTATTTAAGATTTTATTTCCCCAGCCTGCCATGTGTTTGTATTGGACTGTCCACTTTCTTTGTACCATCTTATCATCTAATTCATTAAATTGGATTTTCTAATATTTACGACTGTGATAAAAAATTATACGATAAATATTCTTGATTTCATTTAACTCTTATTGAACAGATGTGAGTGGTACTCTCTAAAATGAAAAAGAAAGAAAAGAGATCTTTTTGATGGTGTATCAGTGATCATAATACTATTTTCGCTAGTCCTTTTACATTTTAGATTGAAGAATTGGTCTTACCTGTTGTTTTCATTTCTGCTTGGTTCATTGGGAACATTACCTGCTTTTACAACTCAGTTTCTGAAAATAGGATAAAATATCAGCATATAAAAATGATTTGACTTTAACAAACTATTTCTTGAAGGATGACAAGCTGTTAGAAAATTACATGTGCAGCTATATCTATGTAGAGTGCCGCATTCCGCAATTAAACTGCTACAATAAGTCGACAAGTAATTTTAACCACGCATTTCATGGGACCCATGATTTTTATCTACTTTCAACCACTCATTTCGTCAATTTAAACAAAATCTACTAGAAATCTATTTTTTGCAAAACCAAACATGGACTTAATGTGCATTTGGCAACCCAAAGCAAATGAACTTCTTGCTGGAAGTGCATGCATTTGCTGAAGAAACAGGTGTGGGGTGAGCTAATATGGAAGAACTTTGACAAAAGTTCATCTTTGGAAATCCCCATTAATGGTGGCATCTGACTTTCACTTCTTATGTTGAGGGAGCAGGTATATAACTCTGGTAATATTGCCTGCCAAAAAATAAATAAGAAAAATAGAACTCTGGTAATATTTGCACACCAAACGTATAGCATTATTTGAAATTATGTTGACTGGACCATGATGCAAAGTACATCTCTAATATGGAATTTCATTCTAGAAGTTGTGCTAAAAAACCTATTAGAAATATCAGACATAACCTATTAGAAATATCAGGAATAAAATGAGTGCCTGATTACCTGCATAATTAACTTCCATAATTCATATTTTGTGCATCAGCTGTTTTCTAGTAAAAATGACACACGGGCAATTGCATTTCAGTATTTGTATATGGCACATGTTTACATTATGTAACTTCAATTTAAGCCATGTGAAGTTTAGTTTTTGGGTTTTGCTGCTGTCAGTGAAGCTACTAGATCTTTTTGGAGAAAATTCTTTTAGTAAGTTTTTTAGTTTGGCTCCCTTGTACTCTGTTATGAACCCAAGCAAATAACGTATAAATGGTCTTTTTTGTGGCCATTTTTTTACTGGACTAACGATATTGTGGGTTAATATGTTGCAGATCACTTATTGCCAATTTGTCGGCTGCAAATTGCTACAAATCTGATCATTTGAAGAGAGCAGAAAATTGGGCTTTGGGTAGTTAGCTTGATTTTGGTTACTGTTTGTTTTGTACATGCATTCTATGAAGCTGATTCCCCCCCCCCCCCCCCCAACATTTTGACAGTTGAAAAGGCCAAGTACATCTACATCGCCGGATTTTTTCTAACAGTTTCCCCAGAATCTATAATGCTTGTTGCTGAGCATGCAGCTGCTAAAAATAAGGTATGTTTCTTGATCCAAAATTTTATTGTGCAATTTGTTCCTGAACAGCTTTTTTCTGACAAAACTGTTTCTACCTCTAAAATATTTCATGCATGTGCAGATTTTCACTACTAACCTCTCTGCTCCATTTATCTGTGAGTTCTTCAAGGATGTCCAAGACAAAGTATTACCGTAAGGCCAACGTCTTATTCTATTGATTAACTATTTGAATGGGTCATCGAGAAATTGATTGAAAGATTCCTAATACTTGGTTCAGGTATACTGACATCGTCTTTGGAAATGAAACAGAGGCAAGAACTTTCTCCAGAGTTCATGGCTGGGAGGTAATGGCTTCTTTATACGAGATTTGCTGACAACTTTTTTAGCAATATAATTAACTGTAGTTTTTGATGAACAGACTGAAAATGTTGAAGAAATAGCTTTGAAAATTTCCCAATTGCCAAAGGCCAATGAAACACGCAAAAGAATTACTGTCATCACTCAGGGTGGAGATCCAGTTGTTGTCGCAGAGGATGGAAAGGTGAAGTTGTTCCCCGTAATTCTGTTGCCAAAAGAAAAGCTCGTTGATACCAATGGTGCAGGTGTGTGACTTTACATTTCATAATGTCAAAAAGCTCGAGTTCCAACTCAGGGCGCACAAACAAATTTGAAGTTAATGGAAACTTGTAGTTTGTTGGCAGGCTGTATAGCATAATTTAACTCCTCCCTAATTATTCTTAGCAAATTGACCCCAAATAATGACTCAAATCTAGGCCGTGTATCATTATTGTCATCCTCAATTATTACTCTTAAAGCGAATTACTCAAATCTAACTTCTTTCAACTTATCTACTACCATCACACTGCTCACAATCTTATACCACTACCGGATTGAAACACGTGATTTGAAAACTTTGCATTTACGTTTGTTGCAGGGGATGCTTTTGTTGGAGGATTTCTGTCTCAATTGGTTCTAGAGAAACCTATTGAAGATTGTGTAAAAGCAGGTTGTTATGCCGCAAATGTCATTATCCAGAGGTCAGGATGCACGTATCCAGAGAAGCCTGATTTTAAATGAAGTATGAATGTCCTATTATTCTTAATCCCTGGTTGAATTTTGATTATCGAGAAACTGATCAAGAGTATATTTTTTATGGTTGAGAAAATAATCGGTAATGGTTTGTATTTGTATTTTGCACAAGTTCCTGCATTCTTGCTTGCAAGGAATTTTATTTAATGTTATCGAAAATTCACATATTTATTGGAAGTACTTTATTATTGACATTATAAAGATCATTAGTATTTCCATTTTCAGCCCTTGGCCTTAGGTATATTACTGATATTGGACTGTAACCTCCTCTCCTAGTCGGATTCAAATGTTCTGTCACAGAATTGATTTTTCTTTACCTAATGTCTTGAATGTCTACTTTTTATCTATGCATACATTCTGGGACATCTGTGAGCACACCCCAAACAAGCACGTAAATTGTAATGTTTGTCTCCAACAGCTAGTTTTCGTGTTGTATAGTGGAATTGTAAAATAACTGCAGCTGGTCTCAGTTCGAGGCGCTAGGTTCCCGAGTTGATTGGTCGTTTTTTACCAAACAAAATTTCTTTTAGTTCCCAAATTTGAGTCAGGACTCAGGCTCAACGGTATTCACTTTCTAATATTGCGGAACACATACTAAAGACAAGTCATCTTTAGTTACTCCTTCCGTCCTAAAAAAATAGTCCTATGGTTATTTTATCTCCTAGTCGGATTCAAATGTTCTCTGTCACAAAATTGATTTTTCTTTACCTAATGTCTTGAATGTCTACTTTTTATCTATGCATACATTCTGGGAGATCTGTGAGCACACCCCAAACTAGCACGTAAATTGTAATGTTTAGTGTTTTAAGACTGGTTTGTCTAAGTGGAATTGTAAAATAACTGCAGCTGGTCTCAGTTCGAGGCGCTAGGTTCCCTAGTCGATTGGTCGTTTTTTACCAAACAAAATTTCATTTAGTTCCCAAATTTGAGTCAGGACTCAGGCTCAACGGTATTCACTTTCTAATATTGCGGAACACCTACTAAAGACAAGTCATCTCTAGTTACAATAGTCTCCTAGGAAGAAGCTATGTGCTTGTTTTGGCAGAGCCTATTTTTTTTTTTTTTGGTAAAGCTTTTGTTTGTTAAAAAGTTGGTCAAAGTTCTTTAATAGTGACACTTTTTATTGGATTCATAACTTTTATCTACTTTTTATTGCACATAAGATTCACCAATGTTTGCAACATCGGGCTCCTATATTTGTGACAGATGAATTGACACGTTAGATATGTACGAATCAAATTTTAACAGTACATGTGAAAGAGAATGTCATTGTATGTGACATTATGTGATATATGCAATTAAATGTGAAATTATGTGATTCATTTAAT
>CAIGRS010138879.1:0-10271 GCA_903798395.1 Fraxinus floribunda
TTGTCCAATTTCCTTGTTAATACTTTCAGCTGGGTTGCCATTACTGTTACTGCATCTATGTTGTAAATCCCAATTGTTTTCCTTATTACTTCCCCGTCTATTGGCCACATGGACTGATTTTCTACAATTATCTCAAAAATGTGTAAGGCGTTTTCCAAGGGAATATTCAATATTGACCCTTCTGTTGAAGTATCGACTATGTTACGAAGTTCGGATCTCAAAATAGAATATGAAGCTTTTAGAGTCTTTAGGAATTTTCAAATTGGGACACTTTCTAAAGTAATCTTTGAATCTTTTTCATGCTTTTAGATAGCTCTCGAGGTCTCTTTGCTTGAAAGTATGGACTTCGTTTTTTATGTGACGGACTCGAGAATGTGGGAAAAATTTCAAAGTGAATTTCACACCACATCATTCCATGAAACGATACTCTTGAGGAATTAGTGAATTTAGTCAGAATCTTGATGTAGACTTTCAATTCCTTGCGAGAGCTTGATCTTTTCTCTCAAAATATTGTAATTGGTCCCTTGTTCTTAACAAATTTGATGATACTATTGTACATGAATAGGCAAGAAAGAGTTTTTCTAATGTGTGGCCATTGTTTTGTGTTTATAAGAGCCATAAATACGTTAAAATCGCGTCCAACCTTCACGCACAGGAATAACCACCGCATGCACCGTTTAGCCAAATGGCTCTCGGTTGGAGAAAATAGAGTATCTCGCGTGCGCAAGTTCGCTTCGGTTTGTCCCTGAACAGCTTTTAGTATCTTGACCACAACTTTCTCTATCGATATCCGATTGAGGTAATTCAAAATGTGTTAGAAAGATAATTAAAAGGAACACAATTCTTCTAGAATATAATATTTCTAATTCGAATGTTTGCTATCTAAAAAATGTGTTTCAAGTTGAGGCTAAAAATTAAAAGCATAACTTCTTGAGCTGAAAATTGATTTGTGAAAATACTTTAACTATATTTCACTCTGTTGACCTTCAATTGTATCTGACTGATCCTATATGATCTTCAATCAACGTTTTGTGGTCTAAATCAACTATTGAATGTTTACGCTATGGTTCTCAAACTTTAGATTTCTTTTGTTTTTGTCGTTTTCCGTTCCTTTCTTCCAATTCCACCAATTTTATTGAGTTCAACCTAAAAAACATAAGTAACACATAATTAAGTTATAACTCATCCAAATCACTATCAAATATTCTAATTTAATGGTCTAAATAAGTATTCAAAATACATTTATCAAGTCACATCAATTGGACCATTATAAGAAGAAAAATTTGTCTTCACTTTTTCCTTTTTTCCTTTTTGCCTTTTTTTTTTTTATAGAGATCCACAAGATATTTTTGTCGTACGAAAGGTATGTACCCGATACCCTTTCATTCCACATCTAAAGATATTTTTCGTGTTCCTTTTTTTTTTTTCGTATGAGAGTAGGAGAGGGGAATGAAAGGATATTTTTCGTGTTCCTTTTTGGATGTACTACTTTCGTTTGCTTTATTCATTTTGAAATTGTTGCCTTTGTTACCGATATGTTTGTTGATTATTTTGTCCATGATTTATTTTGTATGCACATCACGTCCACGTCTTAATATTGCATTTGTTTTATGCAATGCAGTATCATTTGGTTCATGCAACGGTACACAACTAGTTGGACGTAATCCATGATTTTTTTATCAATAGTTCATTATTTTATTCAACCTCAAGCAGAGAAAATATGCGTTTTGAGTACTTTTTGAAACTACGCTCACAATATTGCTGCTGCAAGAGCACATTCGAGACGTGAAATGTGAAAAAAATCTTTTTCAACATATCTTTATTAGTGATTTTTCTCCATAAAAGGTCAATTTTGAACATGAACATTTCAGAATTGTACTCACTAATAGTTTTGAACTTTTGCAAATGAAGGTGCATTCACTCGTAATAGGCTTTGGGGAGGACTATAGTTATCTGATGATTAAATCTTTCAGTTAATTTTTTTTTTCTAAAGAATTTGTTGTTCTTTCTCAGTAAGATATTCAATTTTCAATCAATTGTGAAGATGATAACGAAGGAAGAAATGTGTTATTGCACGATCCCACATGGATTCTTTGTTTCCTCCTGGACATTTTAAGACAAGATGAATATAAGTATCGAGTACCCATGATAAATGATTTTTGTCAGATATGTCAAGGGCAACAAATTCAAGCTTTGTGATATTTATCATTTGATTAACTAGATAATGAATAAAATACACTTATTTTCGAAGAATATCATTAAATATCATATAATAACATAATTAATCAAGTAGTCAATGCTAACATGACATGAGATATATATTTTTCTTCAGTAATAAACACTAATTCAATATAATATATTATTCGAAACGTGTGCTACTTCGAGAGCACGTTGTATTTTATTATTATTTCTTCAAGATCAATATGTCCATCTTTTGGAATATTGAGAATTATAATTTATACTTTTCAGAAACAAGTAATATTCTTCAATAATATTAATTATAACGTTGTGCTACTTTAGGAGCAACAACAAGATAAATTCTTAATTTAAAATTTATAGAAGGACATCTAAATATATTTAATTACCATATACATATGATATGAATTTATATATATAACTTAATTATCAAAAGTATTTTAATAAAAAATCTTCCAAACATGCACGTGACTAGACTTCATATATAGACATGCAAATAGAATAAAGTAATCGTTATGCATATAATGAAATAATCATTATGCTTACTCAAAATATTTTATTTTGTAGATCCGTTATTGAAAATGAGTTTAAGAATTAAAGAATTTTATTTCAAAGAAGGACGAATATGGACTAAATTTCTTCAAAATGAGAAAGTCTACAAGTAAATGATATCATCGAGTACGAAAAATATAAACATTGGCCACGATGGGCATGTTTGCATAGAGTTTATAGAACATTTTTATCAGCCTAAAAAGTATGTGACCAACATTTTGTCTAGCTTATGAAATGTTCAACCGTGCTACATTACCAGATGACGGCTGACCGATACACTGACCGACCCTCACAATAGGGGGTGGGGTCCACTTTTTTTTTGCATTTTTTTATTCACCTGGGCCGGCTAATGTGAGAGTAGGTCAAACCATCTGGTAAAATAATTCTGGTAAAGAAGCTTTATTCATGAAATGTTTATAAGAAAATTTGGTAAGTTCTGTTGAATACGAGATTAGCCAACGACCATAGATATTTGTAGTTGGACGGATCCTTTGACAGTTGATGAGTGAAAAGACCAAAANCCCGGCTAATGTGAGAGTAGGTCAAACCATCTGGTAAAATAATTCTGGTAAAGAAGCTTTATTCATGAAATGTTTATAAGAAAATTTGGTAAGTTCTGTTGAATACGAGATTAGCCAACGACCATAGATATTTGTAGTTGGACGGATCCTTTGACAGTTGATGAGTGAAAAGACCAAAAAGCCCTCTGTACCGCTCTATCCAGACAGACAAAAGATACGGATATTTTCAATTCCACTAATGGGCAGCACCTCAATTCACTCCACAAATTTCCTCCCTCAGAATCAAATTCATTTTCATTTTCCTCTGAGAATTCTTATGGCGAGGACTCTAATTTCCTCCCCTTTTTTCCTGGGTATTCCTTTTCCTTCCTCATTTGGCCGTCGCCTCCCGTCACAGACCAGTCGTATATGCACTAAATTGACATATAGCCTCCATGACCTCCCGCCTATTCATTCTTTTCATAATTCAATTGATTTTAACGCGATTGTTAGCCGAGCCGAGGGACTTCTCTATACTCTGGCTGATGCTGCCGTGGCTGTTGATGGTGACGCCGCGTCTGAGTCGGCGAAAAGTGGAGGGTGGTTTGGGTTCATTTCTGACGCCATGGAAGTTGTCCTGAAGGTAATTGCTCGTTACAAATTTAATTGAATTGAACAAACTCGTTCCTCTGACTATTTGCGGTTATCAGGTACTAAAGGATGGGCTTTCTGCTGTGCACGTGCCCTATGCTTATGGATTTGCTATTATATTGCTCACTGTTCTTGTTAAGGTCGCCACACTCCCTTTGACGAAGCAACAGGTGAAAATAAAGACGTCTACTCTAGTAAACCTGCTATTGCCACTCACTTACCTCTGCTCAAATTTATTATTTTATAATTTGAGAGAGAGAGACACTTATTTTATGTGCATGTTATAGAACTGTTAATCCAATTAAAATTGAAAATATAGCTATTGGTCCATTCGTCTAATAAAAGTCAACAATAACGGCTAATTTTTCAATTTTAATCTCTACCGAACGGCCATAATCCCATTTTCTATGGCTGCTCTTCCATTTTCTGGTTTTTGAATGTCAATAGTTGTATTGGGTTCTGTAAAATAAGTTGCATTTTATTTTTTGATAAGGTGGAATCAACACTTGCAATGCAAAACCTGCAACCAAAGATCAAAGCAATCCAACAAAGATATGCAGGAAATCAGGTGAGCATTTCTACCACTATTATTTATTACATCGGTGTGATTTTTGAACCACTTTGAGACTAAATGCAAATGCAGTATAGATAAATTACGAATTTGGCATCGTCCAGCTATCAATATAGGGTAATAAGGAAGAATAGAAAGATAAAGTAGCCGGGCTCTAAGATACAGTTAGCAGTTAAAGATTAGTTTAGTAGAACAAGGATATAAGTTTAGTGCCAAAATTCCAACTTAATTGTGATAAGCGTGGTGATCTAAATCTTTATATCATCTTAATTTTCTTCCAGGAAAGAATACAACTGGAGACATCCCGTTTATATAAACAGGCGGGGGTCAATCCTCTGGCAGGTATTCTTGTGACTAACAATTTGCATTCCTTTTCTTTCAGTTAGCTCTATCTATATTGATGTACATCAGTTTTTCTTCTTGTTTTCTATTATAGCCTGATCTCATCCTAGGTACAGAAGATATTATATTCTTCATGACTTGCATTTCTTTAAGTTAGTTCGGCTTTTCAAGAATGAATGTTATCTTATTATAGATTTCACTTTGTCCTCTAATCAAGTGAGCCAACAAACTCTGCTCTTTTTCTTTGACCACTCTTAATGAGAAATAACTATCAATGGAACAGCTTTCAGTGTAGGAACTGGAGACTTCAAGGAATTTAAAGTTTTATTATGCAAATGACAATGTAATTGCCAAGGAATGACTTTAGCTTAGGTTAGAATGAGAGGCGAAAAAGGTTTCATGTAGTTGACAGAGAGTTTATTTGGAAACAGGACTTAGTTTGTTGTTGTTCTCCCTCTTTCTTTCTGTTCTTCCTTTTTTTGGGTGTGGAGTTGCCAATTCTCCGTAGTGTCATTTCCTCATTAACACATCTAGTCAAAACAACAAACTTGGCACCTCTAAAATATCAATCTAGTTTCTGCATATTATCTCCTTCCTCATTTCACTGAATTTTTTCATGGAATAACAGGTTGTTTTCCAACTTTGGCTACAATACCAGTCTGGATAGGTTTATATCAGGCTCTGTCAAATGTTGCAAATGAGGTACGCAGGAAGGTTCTTATTGGTATTTGAGTATTTAGTGTCATCCGATTCCACTCACAGCAATGAATTCATAACATTCTTATGCAGGGGCTGCTGACTGAAGGTTTCTTTTGGATTCCTTCTTTGGGAGGCCCAACAACCATTGCTGCTCGGCAAAGTGGAGCTGGAATCTCCTGGCTATTCCCATTTGTGGTAATGGAAACTTGATGGTCTCCAAATTTAGTAGCTAACCAGTGGCTTTCTTGCTTCTTTGACTGCCTTTTTGTTTCTCACACAATCCATTTCTCTCCTTTTTGTCCCTGAAATCTTCTACTCCAGGAAGATATAGATACTGAGCTATTATATGGTGCTTGGCTCCATAACGTGTGTACTGTGTTGTAAATCTTGCAGGATGGACATCCACCACTTGGTTGGCATGACACTGTAGCATACCTCGTTTTACCTGTTCTCCTTGTGGTATCTCAGTATGTGTCAATGGAAATCATGAAGCCTCCCCAAGTAAGATCAAACATAAGTTTGATTTTTGCTTTTATAAAATTTTCTTTCTTGCATGTCTCCCTGATAACTCAGTCTTGTTCTGGTAGACAGATGATCCATCTCAGAAGAACACACTTCTCGTGTTGAAGTTTCTTCCGTTCATGATTGGTTACTTTTCTTTGTCTGTTCCATCTGGATTATCAATTTATTGGTAAGTTGGAGCACTACATATCTATTGTTTCATCATATCAACTATTGGTTTATGAGTTTATTATTTCTTAATTTATGCGCTGATGTTCCACATCTGGTTTCCCATCATGTTCAGATCTGCATAGACCACGCATGTGAGGCACTATGACATGCACAAGCTCCAGTTAGATGATATATAAATAAAACTCAGTTTTGATATGGATCTGAACTCAACATCCAATTCTAAATTAATTCTATTTCAAACCAAGTTAGAATATATATAAAATAAAGCCACTTTTTTTGCAATAATGTTTTATTAGCATGGATGAGTCACTGCATTTTGATGGCATGATTAGTTTTTTTTTTTTCTGTACTTCTTGTTTGTGAACACCTTGTCCTGTACAACTTTTCCTTGTTAGTGAATTGCCATTTGTATTCAAGAAAAGATATTTGTACACGCATGCCAACATGTGATTTATTCGTACAATGTATCACATGACGTATGATTAATGTAATGTCCCATTTGTTACAGACAGTTAAATGCTTATATACATAGAATTTCAATCTTACAATAACACATCGAGGATCACTCGAGGAAAGAATAACAATATTAAATTGGCACAGTTTTATAAATGCTGAACTTTAAACACTTGATATCTTCCCCCAAGGACATTAAATTTACATATACATGGAGAGACGTACCTCTTGTCAACACATATTTGTAAGCATCAAGTACGATTTCATATTATCAGCCATACAGTATTTACATTAGAATGATAATTTATTGGATGATTTTCGCTCATATTATTGGTTTTTCAGGTTCACAAATAACGTGCTCAGCACAGCACAACAAGTATGGTTACGCAAAATGGGAGGTGCAAAGCCTGTTGTGAGTGAGAACGCTAGCGGAATCATCAGTGCTGGACGTGCAAAACGATCAAGTGCTCAGCCAGAACGTACGGGTGATAGGTGCGTTTCTTATCTTAAGCCTTTTTAATCATTTATATTCTGCTGTGTTAGTACGTTTTTTATTGAATGAAATTATCTCTAATACAGATTTAGGCAATTGAAAGAAGATGAAAACAACAAAAAGAGTAAAGCACTGCCTGCAGATGAGGGTCAGACTTTGCTTGCATCTGACTCCGAAGACGAGTCAAATGAAGAAATGAAGTCCAAGGTAAACTTCATTTCATGGTTCAAATGAAAAGTTTGATGGCAAATTGGATACCATTTCAACATTGAAGACTTGTTTTAGGAGAAATAAGCATTTGTTAGACTTGATTTGATTTATTTTCTTTTTGTGTTTTTAAAGTTTACTTAGGAAGTTTCCATTTGAAAAAATAAATAGGGGGATGGTTTCATCATGAAGTAGACCCATCACAACATAATAATTATCTCGCCGCAGCATTCTTTTGATTGGGTAGTATAACCTACTTAAACCTCATTTGTTGCGCCTGACCACCAAGACTTTTCTACTTCACTGAGCCATGCATGGTAAACACGCATTTCACAGTATACATTACCAAGCCCAAACATTAACTAAGTGCACAACTAGTAATCAGAAAATTTCTTCACTTCAGTTCCTTGATAGAATAACACCGTTCCAAATCTAATTCTGACATGGTGTTAAAACATGCATATCAAAACCAATGCAATGAGTGGAGGACGCTTGGGCTCATGTACTAGTTTCGTGTGCTACTGTTCAACCATCTCATCTAAAAGTTTAAGTTGTTAGAAAATGACTCATTTATTTGTTTAAATATAGTCTAAGAAGAAAACATTCTTCCGCGGGAAATAGGTCGGGGCAATGAATCTTGTCAAAACGCTCCTCGCGTGCATGCAATTCATTTTTCATCAAAGGCTTGATGCATGCACAATTTTCATAAATGGTAAGAGAGAGAGGGAGACTTGAATTGAGTATCTTTCTTTGTCTCTAACACTGTGTTGAACCAACCCATCTTAAGTGGACAGAGAAAGGGAATTTTTTTTTAGTTAACATTAGTCCTCAATCTCTTTGAACATCTGATTCTACATCATGTAGACGTGAGACAATGGATGTTAGAAATTCTACTGCATGAATAATAAACATGATTCTTTATCCATTTTGGATGTTACTTAAGCTTATTTTTAGAAGCTGTTTAACATTCCCTGCAGGATGAGGAAGTTCTGGAAGAGGCATATGCTTCTAACAGCACTAAATCAGTTCCTTCTGGTCCAAGGAAAAGTAAGCGATCAAAGCGGAAGCGCATGGTATGAAATTGTACATTGTTTTTGTAGTTACTAGCGAACCTTGTATATTTCTTAAAATTGTGAGTTTGTGAATACATAGCTGGCCCTTCATTCGTTGGTCATCAGTTTAAAGGCATGCTTTCTTTTTGAAACAGTCCCTCAGCTCTCAAGTGTACCTCATTCTTATATTACATAGTTTAATATTTTACAGAGTTGTTATAGAACTAAATGCTTCCATGGTGAATGAAATGTTTCCTTTAACTATCATACTTGAATGTGAAGTCTACCAAGGGGTTTCTTGGTTCAAGGACACCTTCTGATGGAGAATTAGAAGGGATATTATATATTCAATTTCCAATTTTAATGCATATTTTAGGAAACATTATTGGGGTTTGATTTATTACCTTTTATAGTATTTTCTTACTTAAAATAGGGTCTTTTGAAACCCTATATTAAGGGGTCTTGTGCGATGTAATTGAGAAGCTTGATATAATGAAATAATTAATTTCTCCCCCAATTTCTATCTTCCACTCTCCCTCTTCTTCTCTCTTTTCTCCCTCCTTTCTCCTCCTCTTCTCTCCCCTTTCCCTTTCCCTTTCCCCTTCTCCTATAATTGTTCTATTGCATCCTATGTCAACTTCCCCTTCTGGAAAGTAGACCATATTCCTATCTACTGTTTCTTGACCTGCCCTATCTCATGCTTGTAAGAATGAGATTGGGTATTTTTTAAAGCAAAAACATTATGTACTTCAATTCCACGGAATGCATCAATTTAGCCCTGCTCTATATTTAAAAGATTTTTCTGTCTCATATTTTATGAAGGGAAATCGAATATTCAAAAGAATTCCGACTTCTGTACAGTACCCTGTACATTTCATGGTTTTAACTTGTACAAACATATAAAAACTCCAATAACTTGGAAGAATTATTGTGTTAGGAGGACAAATACTTTAGGGCATTGATGGCAGACGATGATGTCCAATTGGGTTCGGTCCAGATGGTGTTTTAGATATATTCTTCTCTTTTACCTCCTTGTTATTGTTTGTCTGCTAGTAAAACATGACTTGGTGTTACCAGTATTATCAACCTAGTAAAACAATTAAAAAGTGGAGACTAAAATGCTTACCAAAGTTAGAAAATATCCACTTCTTGTTCTTGAACTGTACTCTGCAGGGCTGATCTTGCAACCAACTGTAATAAAGATTCAGAAGATAGCCAGGTAGGCTCAGGTGAGAAACTCGTATTCTTAAAAATCAAAGACTTGGTTGATTTGGATGTGGGAATGGAGGTTGTTGTGATTTACCTGATCTCACTTGAACATCAGAGCTAGCAGCATGGGCGCTGTTGAAATGCTACTAATATTAAAATCCATATAAAGAAAAGATAGAATAAAATCTGTGTTCTTTTCATCTTATTAGGCCTAAGGTAGCTAAAAAGATGAGAATTTGAATGTGGGCATATCTCTCTCTAGTATGAAATGAAATTTCTGAAAAAAGGTAGTTGGAAGTTCCTGTACCAATATTCTTGCTGAGGTGATGAGATGATTTGTTCTCGTTGACTTCTTTGCTTTCATGATAGACTTGAGTTGAATTCTTCTCGGGCATCATTGCTTTCATGATTTGCGTTTTTCCCCTTCACCGCATGACATCAATCCCATCGTGGCATATTGACCTCACTTGTTTTATTATAAAGATGAACCGAAAGTACAATATGTTGTACTGCAGATCAAATGACATGTCTTCAAGCAAAGCTGAGTTGCAATTTCAATCGTGAAAATAGAAAACAAATTAGTCGAATAAGATCATCTAGAGATAACTGTCAAAGCACTTTTTAAGTTAAGTCAAAACACTTTTTATTTTTTT
>CAIGRS010138886.1:0-31320 GCA_903798395.1 Fraxinus floribunda
GCCATAAAATGGGTAAAAGATTCTAAGGGGGTGTGTGGTAGAGATTAAAATCAGATTAAAATTGAAAATATAGCCGTTATTGTTGACTTTTATTAGACGGGTGTGACCCAATAACGACCATATTTTCAATTTTAATTGGATTTTAAGCCGTACCAAACAGGCTCTTAATTAATATATGTATGAAAGTTGTGCCTTATGATTTAATCAACGAGGAAAGCTTTACAGTTGGCACATCCTTGACTGTATGTACAAAAGGGAGAGTGATATACTCTTATGTTAAGAACTACATCCAAAAAGGAGAAAACAATTAAGTCACATAGAGATAAAACTTGGCGGTGCATTAAAGAGATCAAAATGAGTGCATATCAGCGAGATTGCTCTCGAGTTAGGGCTAGTAGTTTTTTAGTGGTGCTAAAAATTCGCACAATTACTGAATTCAATCAATCCAATCAGTACCACCAAGATATTTATTATGTCTTTTCCTTCCAATTTGTTCACGTTAATCAAGTGACATAAAAAATATGGCACCTAATTTTTTATATTATACCTATATAAATAATGAATAATTCTACTTGTACATCAAAATATGTACATAAGGGTGTACACCCCCTCACATGGGGTAGGATTCACTTGTTTAAAATATTTTTTTAGTCAAGCGGGTCCCACCCCCATGTGAGAGGGGTGTACACCCCTATGTACCACTAGCAAAATCGATAAATAATATATATGCATACAAATGAGATATAAATCTATTACTTTTCACAATGCATAAAAATGATTGATATCCGAAAATTTTAGCATAAATTGTATATTGGGATTGCATTGTTACCATTTCCATCCACATTAAAGATCAATAAATAAATTGTCACATATGCTGTATGTTACATAAACATCAATACAAACATAGAGAACGGGACAATTTGTAAGAAATGGCAAGATATGAGTAACAGTAAATTGGAAACCTCAATTCTATTTCCATGCAAACAAATAATTTCATTCATTTAATACTTACATGTGTTAGGAATTTTTAGACAACTTTAAACTACTTACAAAATTAATAACATAGCATCTTTGATAAACCCATTTTCAACGTGGAAAAAGTGCATTGAGAATTAGCCGGGGTCATTAACATTCTAAACAAATGGGCCAAATGGTACTATTATTTATGTATTAAAAATTCAAAACGTACAGTAATTGTTTTTTGACTTATTTGCCCTCGTATATGTCCCAAGTATGTGTGGGTATTCCCTTATGAAATCGTCCCAAAAATGAAATCATGTATCGATCTTCTAGGTTTAGGTTGCATGAATTTATTTCTTGAAATGTTTTAAAGTATGAAAGTTGTGCTCTATGATTACATACCAACGATGGAAGCTATACCGAGATGGGGTGTTTGGCACTATCCTTGACTATATGTACAAAAGGTAGAGTGATATACCCTTATTTCAAGATCTACATCAAAGAAGGAGAAAGCAATTAAGTCACATGGAGATAAAACTTGGTGATGCTTTAAAGAGCTTCAAGTTAGAGAGCATATCAATGAGATTGCTCTCAAGTTAGGCCAAGTAGTTCTTGTGACCTAAGTCATCACGAGAAAGATTCTCACAAACAATAAATTCAATCTATTTTTGAACAAACCACCACCAAAGTTGTTTATTGTCTCTTTCCTTCCAAATATTTCGTGTTAATCAAGTGACATGAAAAATCTATTACCAATTTTATATAATCTACCTATATACATAATACATATGCATACCTACAAGATATAAATATTTTACGTTTCACAATGCATGAAATGATTGACATAAGATAATTTAATTATACATTTTATATTTTATATTCTTTGTTATTAGTCTACTAGTTCAAGAAATTTAAGGGTCGAGGATTAAAATTTCCACATGAAAGATCAAGAATTAAATTGTCACAAAGGCTATATGTTACACACTAACACTTCAATTTTTCCTAGAATACATAAATAGAGAACCGAACCATTCCTATGAGATGGTAAGATGTGTGTAACTGTTAAAATTTGGGTGTGACCTGAATTCCTTTGTTTGAATTATTGAAAAATTCTAATTGAAGTGTACGTCAAAGAGAATTCAATTTGGAATACTATTAGAGTCTTATGTCAAATTGGGAGGGTTGGACGTCTTCTACATATTTTCTCTAAATACTAGGCTCTTCTATACAATTTCATAAGTGTGAGAAAATAGATTACATCAATTATTGAATATTTACATTTTGATCCCAAACTTTGGAAATCGCCATTTTTTGCCAAATTCTTCTCTTTCTTCCAATTTCACATCAATTCCGTGAGTTTCTCCTAACAAACAATAAATACATGAGATTAGGCCATAATTAATCATAAAAACTCTTGTATCTTCTATATATTAAAAGTGGCTATGAGATGGAAGGTTAACAGAATTTCTTGTTCCACTTGTTACACCGTTAACTTTAACGGAATCTGTGAATTAGCAATTAAGACCTTTGTGTCCATTTATCTTCTGCCCTCTTAACTTCATAAACAGCCGTAATTCTCTGCAAGCCGTTCAATTTCAAATTTTGCAACCCAACAACCGAAAAGGCGCCCCTCAAATATATCCATAGAGAGGGGGAAGGATCAGAAAGCAGGATTAAACCCGAACCAGAAACCAAATGTCAACCCGAACGCAAAACCATAACCCAACTCAAAGAGGCGACGTGCTCCAAGAAGAAGATGAAGAAGAAGACGTGTTGAAGCTTGAAGAAGTGGAGCAAATAGCCCAGAAAGTACTCGAGTACAGAACTATACTTCCGGATCAACTGAACTCCACACTTGCTTCTCTTCTCTCGCCTCAACGACCCATTATTCCCCCGATCCGTTTGTCTGAAAGTGGATCTGAACCCAGACGATTCTGTGACGGGCGAACTACGAAGTTGAAATTGGCTAGGTTTTAAACGTTTGGTTGTGTGAATTTTGAGCAGAAAGAAAACAGGAAAATAAAAAGAAAAACCGAGCAGTTTTCTGCTTTTTTGGATTCCGACCAGTCTTCATCAAGTGATCCGATGGAAGGTTGTTTGTGGTCCGATTGAGCTGCAATTTTGCAGACAGGTTAACGACTTAAGCCTCTTCAATCTGAACGGTGGGATTTGAATTTCGCTCAACATTTTGGGAAATCTGGGTCGGTGAACAGTAGCCGCGATTTTGGGTGAGGCAAAGGGTAAGGGTTCATATTATTTTGCCTTTTTGGCCCTTCCTTTATGGGTTTGCTGTTGAATTCATGAAAATTTTGGTTCAATTTTGATGGGGTGTTCTATGAAACCAAAGAATAAATCGTATATAAATTATGTGAGTATTTGTCTTGAGATACATCTGACGATTTGACAGAACAATTGTTTATTCAATATTTGTCGGTTAATTAATGTTAATACATGATTATATCGGTTGCTGTTAGCTTGTTGGATGTTGAATTCAATTCACAATTCACAATAGTTAAAGATTTTACCAAATTAACCCTGCTTCTGATTGTTCTTAAGGAACGTTGTTATTTATGATGATTATTATACAATTTATGAGTTTTTATTCAATCTTAGCGGCTGCTTTTGAGGAAAAATTGTCTTCTTTCTTTTTTGATTTATGAAGAAAAATAGGACAAACGTTGTTATCTTCATCATATTAATCACAAGTTGCCTTAACTTCACTGTTGCTTATAAAAAACATTCCCTTTTTTTGTCAAGTATTATTCCTGATGACTAGAAGTCTTTGAGTTTGACTTCGTATTTAACCCAAAATTCAGATTTTTTGCTAAATATTAGTGGCTCTATCTGTACTTGTGCTAATGTTCTATCCACATGATACATATAAAGAGGAGTGTATCTTTTAGTAGTATCAACACTTCCTCTTTTGGCTGTGGATGAAATGTTTGAACTTTGAACATGTGTGATTTTAATAAATCTGAATTGGCTATTAACAGCCCGGAACTTCTTATGGCTTCAAGCTTTTTCCTGACTTGACATTGCATCTTTAAGTCTAAATTGGCCAGCAAAAATGTGGAACTACTTAGAATTCTAAAGTTTTCTACAGGAAAATAAAACATACAAAAAAATTCAGAGTGAATTGCCTAAATAGACACTGAACTTTACACAAATGTTAACAAGAGAGTTTTATCAGAGTAAGTCCCATCTCTCCCATTTAAACATTTTTCGTGTATATTTTCGAATCTTTTTGAATAAGAATTTGATGCGTAGTCACTATTTGAAACTCAGAACAACTAGAATTTCTGATACAAACCCTCCAATTCCAAGATCAAGGTATGGCCCTTACCTTTTCATTTTCTTTAAGAAGTTCTTGCTTTTAAATTCCTATCTTCAACTTTTGCTAATGTCCGTTTCTTGATCTATAAAGGAAAAATGCCTCACAAATGGCACTCTCCTAGAGAACATGTCCGGAGGTACCTGTTCCCAGAAAAATTTAAATGTATTGCTATCTAAAAAATCGAAGAGTTAATTGGTATTGTTCGGTCTATTTTGAACAGGACACGAAGAAACCAAAGACATCGGTTGATGAATTCACTATATGGGAGGATATCCCTCTATCAGATGTAGAGGATCAATCTGTGTCCATGTCTTTGGAACAAACAGAAACTGAAATTACCGAAAAAGATCAAATGGTATATATTGGTTTTCTGCCTTTTTTTCGATAGGTTTATTCAAAAATAATGGTGATGAAATTGATTATACAATGTGCAGGAGGAAGTTGAAATGGAGGACATATTTGAAGAGACCATTATGGATATTGACAGTTGTGATGCAAAAAACCCCCTTGCAGTTGTTGACTATGTTGAAGATCTATATGCCTACTACAAGAAAATGGAGGTAAGAACTCATGCATTTTAGATTCAACAAAAACATACTAAATTTTGGTTTTAGCTAAGGTTATATTGACATAAAAATTAACAAGAATATAAATTTATCCATTTTCAAAATTTATTGGACAGAATACTTCAAAAATTTCGTCCTCGTTCTAATGACGAAAAGTTGTTCATTCTGCAGAATTGTAGCTGTGTTTCACCGGGCTATATGGCACAAAAACTTGACATAAATGAAAGGATGAGGACTATTCTAATTGACTGGCTTATTGAGGTATTATGGAATGCACAATGTTCTTTATAATTTGGTGTGTTTCACCGGACTAAAATCTGAGTCATAATCGACAGGTACACCACAAATTTGACCTAAGGGATAAGACATTGTTTCTAACTGTAAACCTAATAGACAGATTTTTAGCAAAGCAAACTGTAGAAAGAAAGAAACTGCAGCTTGTTGGTTTGGTTGCTATGCTCTTGGCTTCTAAATATGAGGAAGTTTTAGTTCCAGTCGTCGATGATTTGATATTTATTTCGGACAAAGCTTACACGAGAAAAGAAGTCCTCCAAATGGAGTGGTTGATGCTCCACACATTGCAGTTTACAATGTCTCTTCCGACTGCACACGTTTTTATGAGAAGATTTCTCAAGGCTGCTCAGTCAGATAGGAAGGTTGGTTGTACAAGTCCACACATATCATCATCGTATAGCACTGTGTACCAAACATGTCATTAATGTGTTCGTTTTTCTATCAGCTTGAGCTACTCTCTTTCTACTTGATTGAGCTTTGCTTGGTGGAGTATGAAATGCTCAAATATTCGCCTTCGTTGTTGGCTACTGCTGCAATATATACAGCTCAATGTACGCTTTATGGCGTTGGACAATGGTGTAAGACGTGCGAATGGCATACAAACTATTCAGAAGATGAAATATTGTGAGTGTCGAAATGCATATATATATATTGATTAAACTCGAAAAGACTTTTCAGGCTAATTGTTTGTAATTTTAACCAACCAGGGAATGCTCAAGACTGATCGTCGGGTTCCACCAGAAGGCAGCAACCGGGAAACTTACTGGGGTTTACAGAAAATACAACACTTCTAAGTTGGGATATGCAGCAAAATGTGAACCGGCAAATTTTCTTGTACAAAATGTCCCATAACAAGCAGAGGGAGGATGTACAGTTACTAACCTGTGCATTAACTGTGCTGATTCTTGATACAAAATTAGTGATTCATATCATGGCTTTTAATGTGCAAAAAGCCATGGCATTTAAAACATAGATTACAACATTTCTAATTGTCCATTCAATGGCTAATAAAATTAAACAAGTTCTCCGCAATTCTCTTATATATTTTTTTTAACGGGCGGGTTGAAGTGCATCCTTGGAGCCAATTGAATGGTTTTCTGATGGCAAAATTATTTCGGAAGTTTTTCTAACTAGCTCATTTTTTGCCTAAAGTAAATTTTGTCTCTTTTAATAAATATGGTCATTCAGTCGTGTAAAATGACTGTATTGCCATTTTATTAAATGGACTAAAAAATATAACCTAATTTGACGAGAAATATTTCTTTTACAAAAATCGAGCAGAAAAGGTGTATAAACGTTGTTGAAAAGACATTACTTTACAAACTAGAAAGCAGCTAGAAAAATTCATTTTACATTAGGCTATATTTGATAGCCTATATTTTCCTTGGAAAATGAAAAACATTTTCTATTTTCATGTTAAATATCTGTTTGATTAGTAAAATTTGGCAAGGAAAATATTTTCCACCCACACACCCATTTTCTCTGTTTTAAGGAAATCCATTTTTCCACCATTTGAAGCCAAACGAATACTAAACTTTGATGAAAAAATTGTCAAAAAATAGTTTTCGAGCAAACTTTTGTGCGTGTGTGTGCGTGTGTGTGGCAATGGTAACAAATTTCATAACCAACTGAAAAAAAAATAAAAAAATTCACTTTAATGAACAATTTCAATGTAAAATAAAATCAAACGTGAACAAAAAGATCCATTTTCTGGGTGAAAAATTATACCAATCAATCACACTTAATTAACAATTCCCTGAAAAACAAGTTCTAGGTAATTATTTTCTCTAAAATTCATTTTCTTTCCACCCTTGCAATCAAACAGACCCTTAGTTCAAAATAATTTTCTTACTTCACAAGTTGACCGAATCACATGCCTCAAGTTTTATTCAAGTTCTACAATTTCATCATCTATTTCTTCCAAAACTCACAAATATATCAATTTCTTCATATACTTTTAATTTTTTGAACCCTCCAGTTTTAGTATAATTTCATCAACGGTTTTTCACACATATTCCACCTTCACCTCACCCATTTAAATGCAAACACTAATCTCTAAACACGTAAATAGAGATGCCTTCCACGACAAATTAAGGTTAAGGTTACAGAGAACGAAACCAATATATTATCAACTGCAATACATATTCCTTAGCTCTTCACAAGAAAAAAAAAACACAGAACAAGAATGAAACAACGTTAAAGAATTATAAAAGGCATACAAATCACTCAATTTCTTCATACGAGTTGTATCGCATTTTTCTTCTATTGATTCTCTAAATATTATAATACCTGTTTCATTGCATATACATTTAGCGTTGCTGCTGCTAAAAGAATTCCTGACCCAACTCCCCTTAGAAATGATGAATCCAGTTACATCTGGATTTCAAATTTTATCTCAAAATTTCCGGCAATGATTTTTCTTGTTATGAAAATGCGAACCTAGAGAAAAGAGACCGTGAAGATCCTGAAGAATCGCTTGCAGGGCTAGGTGGAATTTCAGTCGTTGCTCGGTAGGCGGCTTGACACTTCTGCAGCTGCATTGTAAGCATATTTAATAGGATTAAAAAAAAAAAAGTTCTAATTGATAATTTGATATGCAACTACTGCCGCAGTGGAACCAAATCACACTGAACCATGCTTTCAGATTTTTTGGCTCAATGGGAGCAGGTTAATATACAAACTCAATTAGAGTTGTTTATGTCCAAAATCCAAAAGAAAGACGAAAACAGAAGAGAAACGGAGTTAAAATCCAAGTTTTGAGTCGGAGTTTTAAACATGGAATCATTTATCTTCAGCTGAGAGTTTATCATATACATCAAGCTATCAATGAAATTGGCACAAAAGCAGAAACTCAAGATAGAAAGTAGCAACTCATAAAATCACACCACAAACAGATATCTACTAGGTGATGTAAGATAATAAGTTAACTGTACCGATAAAAAAATGATGATAAGGAATTATTTAGAGGAGATTCTCTAGTCAACTCCACATATATCCAAGCCCACAAGGCATGACGTGATAGCAATGAGGTTCATGAATAAGTATTAAAGTTGGCATAAACCAGAAAGCTAACATGATGGATTATTCAGCAAGAGGGTTTATCTAAGAATCAGTCCATAAAGAAAGTTGTGGGAGGAGACAGTTCCACAAGAAGATTGCCTGTAGTTGGCCAATATGTAACGACTTGCAAATGAGGGTGTAGATGGAAAGACTGGAGAAAGTTTTTATCATAAGGGGAAGCTAGAAAAAAGAGGCAAAGAAAGTAAAAGGAGATCAGGAAACGAGATATTTCTCACGAGCTTTCAAGTGATTCAAGTTCAGAAGACAACAGTTATGCAGGGTGAATTTCTCAAAGAGGGAAATATATTTGGAATGCATCGACAGTTAAGAATCATAGTACTCATCTACTGCAACATATTACATCAATAGAGAAATTCACCTCTTCGGGGCTGAATTGAAGGAGCATCGCAACAACAGGTAGCAGTCTCTCCACTTCACCTATAATTCACAACCGCCATCAGAAGAATATAACTTGCTCGGTAGAAACTTACCTTTGCTTAAATGGAGAGAGAGAGAAAGAGAGAGAAGGATTATTACATACCACTGATAATCTCTATTCTCTATTGACTAATATAATACAGAGCAACCGACTTTTTTGTTTAAAATAAGGTTTCCACAGCAAATAATAAATAACTATTAACCAAAATGTATTAATGCTATTAAATTGTAGAAGAACAAATCAAGTTATATAAATTTATTTATTTTAAGTTTATTCGTGCTATCTGTGTGTGCATGTTCATGTGCGTATTGTATTTACTAATTAGCCCAATTTAGCAACACTTGCTCTAAAATCATGATACTTGACATCATTCACTTTTAGTAAGTTTAAAAAGTATTTAGATACATTTCTAACAAGACCTGTACCTTAGGAAAAAAAAGTGCAGAATGAACTGTGCAGGTTAGTCAAATGACCTTCCATTGTCGAACGACACTACTCAAAAAGACATTAGGCCACTGTTTGGTTCCGCTTAAAAATTGAATTAAAATCTAAGTTAGAGTCAACAATTAATTAGAATCACACATTTCATGGGATCCACAACTTTTAAACCAATTAGTTAAGCTATTTTTAATCTCCAAAAGTTATTATAATAAGGCAGTTTGACTGCATTTGTACAGCGAATACATTACGAAGGTACCTGTCTCCAGAAGCTTTAAAATTACATTTTTAAGATATGTCAAATCCACTCCTTCCCTCTTCTGCATCCTTTCCATGTTCCGAAGTTCTTCCTTCAGCATGGCTTCCTGCAGACATGATCATCAGAGTTCGAATTGTGGTTATAATGTGGCTCAACGGAAATTACCAACTCACATTCCTGACATTAACTTCCCCCATCCCTACCCCCAAAATAATCCCCTAACCTAAGTTACCAATTACAACAAAGAAAAAGCAAAGCAAAGTATTGAATCCTCTTCATTTATTTGATCCTATGTTCTCAAATTTGGACCAGATATTGACCCAGAAAAGAGCAAAGGGTCAAAAGGTCGAACTAGGTTGAACAGGTTATAAATTAAAAATTAAAAAATAAAAAAATACCACAACAAATCGACAAAAATAAGTTACTTTTCAAATTAATCGGTATATGTAGATGGAAGCAGTTATTAAACTTGGCTAGAACCAGGTTGAACTGGTTATAATAAAAGAATGAATATACCACTATAAATCAACAAAAATAAGTAAGTTTTTAAAATGAATTAGATTATGTAGACGGAAGCACTTATTAAACTCGAATACATTTATTTTCATGACAACCACTTCTAATATGAATATAAAACGGGATAATAATATAAAATTTTAACACATCATGAATCGCTTAAATACTTAAATAGCATTTTGTTGTGTTCTTAAAATAAAATTAAATGAGAAATATAGAGTGAACTGGAATAAAAAAAAAAAATTAAGTTAACAAAAATTTACTTTGAGCTTTAAATTCTTTATCATTTCTTCGAATAAAAATAGCATGAAATGCTATGATAAATGTGTAATATATATGCAACAGCATGATATTATTTAGGCTCGTATAAAAAAAAAATTGAAAAATAGGTGGTAGTCTGCTAAATTTTTTTATCCCACGATGAAAAAACCGGGTGGAGAACATTGAGAAAGTAAACTATATAGAGAGTTGGGCAATAGTGTATAAAACTATTCCTTTATGGGCCTTGAATCCATGTCAGTGGGCCCTAAATGTTTAAAGTTTCTCTTTTTCCCAAGAAAATGCAAGCCACTAAATCCGGTAAAACTGGTCCTCGTTTAGAGGTTTCATGGTTAAACTGGTTGGTAGGCCAGACTTTCACGGTTTTTTGATAGTAAAGTTTTAAGTCAAAACTAAATTTGTTTAATGGATGGTTCCCGGTTTTCCCAGTTGAAATGGCCGGTCCAGTCTAGTTTTGACAGCATTGATTTGATCAGAAGTATTAGTATTCTCAATATGATCCATCTTTGAAATAAAACTAATTACATGTTTTGCATTTTGGGAGAATTTGTGCCCGAAAGACAAACCAGCGATACTGTCTTGAATAGACCAAGAACTTCCCCATTTAATCAGGAAATCCATCTAAGGAAATTGCGGGCCACAAAAAAACCATCATACATCATAAATTGCCTAATTTGGAGTATTTTACTTTTATGCAATTCTTGGGAGTCAACAAGTAGTCCACACTTCATAATCAAGGGTTTACTTCATGATCAAGGGTGTAGGAAAGGCAGGCAAGGATTCCATTTAAATCAGCAGGATTCAGTGTTGTTCCATTTTCAACTGTTATTTGGATCTGAAGTTTCCATAATAGGTTATAAGAGGTCATAACAGGTCATATATTCTTTTAAAAGGACATATACCTAAACTTGCAGTTCCAATAAAGACTCGTACAAACTAATAGAAATGCACACAACCTCCAACCTTTAGAGATGGTTGATATTCACCAAGTCTCGCTCTTTGACAGACATCTACGATTCTTGATTTTAAGCAAAAGTTTAGGTTTTCATATACGAAGATTCCCTTCCCTTTATGGGCTCACTATAAACTATTTTGAGCTGATCTCATTGTTTTGTAGCATGAACTGGAGTTGGACCCTCACCTAAGAACTGGCACCTCTACACTGTCTCCTCGGTGTTCAATACTTTGGGGTAAAAGACAACATGGCCCAGAGGGTCAAGACATTTGGGGAGGATGAAACTCACTCCCGATAAGGAATCTATCGATACTCTCCCAGTTGGTTGGATTTAGGTGCTATGATTTACGTAATGGGGGAAGCCTCTGGTTGAAGTCCAGGATGGCCCATGGCTCAGTTGCACAGAATATAAGAAGCATCCGATTACTTTTTGCATTCTCCGCTTGGCTATCCCAAGAGATAGCATGAAGATAAACATATAATGATGCCTTGTTAGATAAACTCTCTTTGTGTGTGACTTTAACCAATTTGACAGATTCAAAGTCTGGACCAGATAAAATTTCATTGGTATGTCAACCCTCTAATCTAAGTGTTACTCAGGTGAAGACAGTAGGCAAATAATCTGCTTCCACCAAAAAACAGTTCAGCATTCTAAGAGCCTTTAAGATGCATTTTCTATTATTTCACTTGCAGGTTGCAAAATATCTTTGGAGGAGGATAAAACAATTGCTAACTGGTGTCTTGAAAGTAAAAATAAGTAAGAATACTACTCCTTAAAATACTTCATTGCTTAGTGACTAGGATGTGGACATCATGTTTTCTCTTGTAGGATTAATCGCATAGGTTGTGCTTGCCTATAGTAATGCAACTGCTAAAAACTAGACCATCAAGACGGAACCAGAAAAGGCCAGGGAGGCAACACAAGAAGCTTCAATGTGTTTATGATGGTGCATATGGAAAGAGAGAACTTTCATCACTGCATCACTTCAAATATTTTTGACAAGTCAGATCCTATTATCTTCTTTTCAGACCCACATACTATAAAATGTTTCTTATAGCCAGAATTTAATCAATGTTTTCCTTGCACCTCTATAACCACATGTATGGTGTATGGCAGAACTCTGTTTACTTTGTTCAAATAAACTGAGGACACCAAAAATTAAGCACATTAGGTGAAGACCGATTTGAATTGTATAACAATGAGCACTATGAAGTACCTGTTGGCTGTGGAGGCGATTTTCATGTTCAAGTTCCTCAATTTCCTCCTGCATCAAAAGACATCAGAAAACAGAATAACACCAACTACAATGCACAGTTCCGAAGAAAAAACTTACCTGAAGTGCAAGAATATGCCGCTGTGACTGAGCAAGCTCCTCCTCTCTCTGAGCTTGTTGTCTTGCCAAAATCTGAATGGAACAGAACTAAATCTGATATTGCTATTCAAGTTAAAAGTTTAATTTAGAGCTTAAAGAAAGATTTTTCTGTTTTAAATTAGAGTGGAAAATGTCATAAATCTTCAGGGAGAAAGAAGTAGGGCAGAAAGGATGTTTTATTTCAATGATGTTGTTTATCAGCATACACTCAAAGGTCCTCTCACTCCAGGAACTCTGTTCTGTTTTTGTTATTGTGCCCTTGTTACGTAGAACTTAAAGAGACAAATTAAAATGACTTTCCTTTAGTTTCTTTTTCCTTTATGAGATAAAAGCTATAAAAATAAAATTGGTGATTGATGATCTTTTTCCATAATAAATCAATTAAGAATGTGGCAATGCAAACCTTCAAAATTGATCAAAGAAATATATGCAATGAAATACACCATATTTACCAATATAATCACATCTATCTTGTACATATCTGTAGCAGACTCGTTCTAGTTAAACTAAAGCAAAAGACCACAATTTTCCTTTAAAGTTGTATTTATCAGACTGTCTAAAGATGAGTATTTTAGCATGTCTACACTAATCCCTCGTCGATGATACATAGTACAAAAGAATATATTCGTATTACCTCCTTCCAAGATTATTTGCATTATGTGATTTCAAAAACCACCAGGCTAAAGAACAGTTCCTCCGACATGCATATATTTAGAAATACATTACAAAAGAGCAATACAATTTCGCGTCTTGTAACAACTTCAAATATCTAAGTACAAGAAACATTGAGATTTTTACCAAAATTTGTTGTTCGGCAGCGAACGCACTTGAATTTGAGGCTTCCAGTTTCTGATTGTCTACATTCATCATTTCCAGAAGGAAAAGTTAAGACTAAGGTCAATTTCACAGTATCTTTAAGCACTATACTGGCAACATTTCTGGCTAGAGCATCTTCTTAAAGGCAGAAAGAAGAAAAATTCTGGTACCTGAGTGATTATTGCTGTAATCAACCTGAAATTATAATGATAGGGTATCAAACTAATGAAAAACTTAAGCAAGGGTGAAAGACAGGAGTATCAATTGAAGAGACTGAACAACATAAATGCACGAAGGCAGACTAGATGGATCAACAATCTGCCATGTAGATGGAGACAAACGTATTTATGTAGGGTAAAAGAGACATACGAGTGGCCTCGAGTCCAGCAACTGGCGTAGATTCTTATTGTCATCTAAAAGTCTACTAATTTCTCTGTCCTTCTCCTCGATCATTTTATCAGCAAGATCACGAAATGAAACTTGCTCTTCCTACAAGATACAAAAATCCAATACTAAGAAAAAAACCAATGTACTCAATGTAGTATGCACACAACTTGTTGCTCAGACCTTTAATTTTTTACAATGTAGATCGAGCTTGTCTACTTCGTTTTGCAAATCTTGACTAGTAGACACCTCATTTTGCTCCTTTAGAGCTTCACATCTCACTGCAAAATTAATGTTCAAATTGAAGTGCGATGGTAACGTAAAACAACGGTAATTCAACAGTAAGTTCCCCAAAACTTATACATTCACCAAACTATATAAGAATAACAAACAAAAAAGGGTTTAGTACATCGCCATGTTTCTTCCACATTTTGAAGATTTGTCTCCCACATTTCTTTTGCAGATTGGTGAGCAGAAAGAGCAGAGCTCAACTTCATTTCCAAACTCTTAATCTGTTGCTCTGCATTGCTAATATATGCTTCTCTGAAGAACAAAACATGAAATTTGAGAAGTTTCTCTATAGTCAAGAAACCTTCGAGTATTTCTAAGCAATTTATAAGAAGATTTCAGAAAAGTGAAAACAGACCACTGTGCTGAACCACCTATTAAAAACTTAAGTGACAAATTTATTTATATCTAAATTATGTCTATAACTAGGTCTTCTCTCGTGCTAGCCAGTTTCATTTTCTCGTTGAAGGCATGATGTGCAAAAATTTCATACATGGATGGTGAAGATACTTGAGAAACTTGTCCATTTCGATACTCTATTGAACCACCTTGTTAAATAGCTTGAGCTTTTTAAGAGGGCACAAATTTATTTATTTAGATTATGTCTTCAACAAAATGTTAGAAAGAGCTGTTTCTTTTTTTCTTTTTTCAGAAGATGGATACAACAATAGAAAGCTAAGACTCATTTCCAATAAAGTTGGGGTTAGCTACATAAATCCTTTTCCCCCACATTGTTTGATCCAATACCACATCCACATTTTACAAGATGGAGATGATTAATAATATTTTCTTTTTTTAAGTGTTATATATTCATGAAGCACCATGGCGATGCAACCCTTATAGAAACAAGTATGAACTAGTGCATGAACAGCAAATCACTCAAAGGATCTATTACATCTATAATAACAAAAATGTACATGATTGTTTGAATATTAACATGTGTACTTTGAAATATATCACCTTGATGCAATTTCCTTCTCATGATTAGTTAAAACATCCTTCAGATCTTGGAGAG
Source organism: Fraxinus floribunda (assembly GCA_903798395.1). Lineage (NCBI taxonomy): Eukaryota > Viridiplantae > Streptophyta > Magnoliopsida > Lamiales > Oleaceae > Fraxinus > Fraxinus floribunda. Next base: position 14,977 of record CAIGRS010138886.1, read on the forward strand.
CCTTATCCCTTTCTGCAGACACTAATAATATTTCCTTCTCAGCCTCCTAAAGAACAAAAGAAGTTAAGATTTTATGAGGAAACAAATCTGTTATACTAATGTTACTTGAAGAATTTGTCCTATCAGGTAATAGAACACTGATTAATGTCCACCTTAAGAGCTTCCTCATGAGCCTTGAGTTGCTCATTGTCCTTAGCAGCAGCTAGCTCTGCATCCTTTTTCTGAAGAAGTGCATGAGCACGAACTTTATAAGAAGAAAATTCACTTTCTATGTGGTTGACCTGCAATTTGTAACAATAGAAAGATCAGATTATAAGAGGCAGTAACATGGAAAAAAAAACAGCACAATGAAATCATCAGAAAGCAGTTACTTGCCAGATAACAAGTGTGAAAATTTCTTAATAAAGAAATTGCAGGCTTCAATAAAAACCTGATTTGTAATCAACAAACGCTCAAGAGGTAATAGTTACAGGTTTTCAATTTTGGGATCCTATGAAATCAAATGTCTTATTTATTAGTACAATCGTGATGATAAACTGTATTGACTTCATTTAAGATTGATATAATTCAAGGAGTCTAATAAGTGTAGTTTCTACACTTATTCTAGGTCCTAAACGATGATATTTTACTGTTCTTTGGATAAAATACTATATAATTTGTGTTATATTTCATTTTGTAGGTAAAACTCAATGTTTGATGAAGAATTGGAGAAAAGAATGCAAAGATAGCAGAAAATGACTCAATTGTATCAAATACAAAGTTCGAAAACTGAAATTCAAATACTCAAAAGTTACGTCGAACCTCACGATGAAAATTTGAGAGTGTTAAGCATTAATTGGATGAGAAAAGAAGCCAAATAGATGAAATATAGTCCAAGTACTATCACATATCAACTTCCACCTGAAAAAGTTATGTTTCGGATTTTCAGGCTCACATTGAGACTCAATTTTGGCATAGCAAGCTTTCGAATTGGAAAAATGATATTTCTACAAGAATTGTAGTCCTTCGAGTTATCTTTCCAATACACTTTGACCTCAATCGAATATCGGGAGAAAAAGTTAAGACAAAAATACTGAGAACTATTCAGTTGTCGAAAATTAGGCGAGGGCGAGAGGCGCGCACCCCAGACCAAAAAAAGCCTCGTTTGAGGCTCCCAAACCTCCAAAGCGCGTGCGCCTGAAGGCTAAACTGGAAAAAATCTCACTTTCCTTCTTTTGTTTTTAGTAACAACTCAAAGCAATCTGTTGGCATCCTTTAAATATCAATCTCGACCAGAACGTGGAGAGACCTCTATTCGACCCAAATTTCATCATATTCTACATATTTTGGAGGAGAATAACAAGTCTATACATCAATTCAAAGAGAATCATACAAGAATTTTGAAGATTCATAGCCTGATTTCAAAATTTGAGCCAAGAACGTGAATTTCTCCTACTTCCATCTTTCTTATTTCCGAGTGATATTTTTCCAATTATTCTTGTATAATTTAATTATAAGAATGTTAGGCTAAGTTTTTCATTGTATTGGATGAATGATGAACCCTATTGTTTATTTATTTTAATTCAAGACAATTAATTTAGTATTTCTTGATTTCTCTTGATTGATTTTGCATTCACATTGAACTATTTGATTGCTTAATCACCAATTATATAGTAAGTTGCTTGTTATAGTGTAGAAATACTCACAATAAGTTTAGAACATGGCAAAATATCACATGGACAATAAGTACTAGGAATAATATCTATNATATTGAATAAAAGTGGATTATCGATTGTCTTGAATGCATGAATTTACTAAATTATGAATTGAGAATTGAATTAAATGGCAGTAGGGGGCTTCACGATTCCAATACAAGCATTCGCATATTAGATAAACATCATATTTGTTTGTTTTCTTAGAGTAGAAATTAATATAAACAACAAACATAATTCTCTTTTATCGCTACATTTCGAATTTGATAAAAACTATTGAACTATAAATTAGACATTATTCCTCGTGGGAATGATACTCGTAACTCACAAATCTTATTACTTGTACAACGATCTAGTACGCTTGCAAATTTCACACGAACAGAGTCAAAACTAGACTTAATTTTTTTCCCGTTATACTAGTTGTTGCATCTTTATCAAGTAAACTTCCTGTCTAAATTGAGTTCAATTGAATATATGTAGTACTCGAATTTAAGAATTGCATTAAGTTGTGCATTGTGAGGTTTTATTTCTTCCTTGAGAAATCTCTCTCCCTCCAAGTCTCCAAATAGAGGATCTCTAGATAATATTCAAATCAGTTACATGAAGAGCAGGTGATACCACTCAAATAAGGGTCCACTACATACTTCTTGCTGGCTATCAGACAATCGCCTACATCCAAGTCAGCCCCTATTTGGTACACATTAAAAAATTTTATTCTCATTTTTCTACTCATTTTCAATTACACATTCTTCAATAAAATAATATTTTCCATCACATCAATAACTTTTTATTCTTTTTCAACCACACATTCTTCATTAATCTACTATTCCAGAATACATTCTTCCAAAATAATGTGGCTCAAACACACCCTAAACATGCAGAAATCCGTATGCCACGAAATTATAGGCCAAACTCCAATCCATAATACTAATCATCTGGTAAAAGTAGATTAGACCCTGTTTGGTACATATTTTCATTTTCATTATTCTACTCATTTTCAACCACACATTCTTCAATAAAATAATATTTTTCACCACATCATTAATTTTTCTTTATTTTTCAACCACACATTCTTCATTAATCTACTATTCCAGAATACATTCTTCCAAAATAATGTGGCTCAAACACACTCTCAACATGCAGAAATCCGTATGCCACGAAATTATAGGCCAAACTCTAATCCATAATACTAATCATCTGGTAAAAGTAGATTAGAAATGATTTTTAATAATCAAAGAAAAGATTCCGTGGCCAAGTATTTTCTGTTTCAGGTCAGTTTGTATCGTACAAATGAAAAAAGAAAGAGGGAAAAACTACCTTTTCTTTGGCTGCCTCTAGTTCAGCATCTTTACTGTTTAAACGCTGAGCTTGCACAGACAATTCTGATTCCAATTGACCTGATTTGAAAATATATGAATGTAAATCTAAATCTCAAATCAATTATAACAACTACAATAGAAGTAAAGAAATACTTCTCGTCTTCGCTACTTCAACTTCTGCACGGACACGAGTACTCTCTGCAGTCTCCAGTTTCATTCTCAAAGACTGAGAAGAAGCTTCCCAACTCTCTCTTTCTTTCTCCTGAATGCAGCAAAAACATTTTGCATGTCTAACAAGATAAGTAGTTGAGCCAATGTTTTGTCTTTCAATTCATTTCGAGACAGGAAAGAGAAGTGTCAAAAAGTTGGTTATTCTATACTTGTTCTATGGTTGGTTAGCAAAACTGTTGTGGAAACTTTCCTGAATTTTATGTCCAGCAAAAACAGTCTAAAATATAGGCCGCCAACTTTTGTCACTTTCATAACAATTTTTTAAAAGTTCAACTCATCCAAAAGGAAGCTTCTATTACTTCACTTTTCATTAAAACCACTCCATGCATAACTTCTCCGCTTTTCAAACCCAGCCTACATAAAATATTTTGCACGTAAATCCAAAACTTGAATGATAATATTTACCACAAGACAAACAAAAAAGTTATCATGGGAGGTGGACAAATATCTAGCCATCTAAAAAAGAATACAGATCATTGCTAAAAGATTGATCAGATCATGAGAGAGGTTGGTCTGTTAAATACCAAACATAATCAAATAAACAAAATTGCAATAGTGGAAAAGAGATGGGCAGAGAAGGGTGGAAATGGTTTAAATTGCAATGGCATTGTAACCTGCATCACCCAATAATTTAAAATATACTGGTTAAATCAAAACCGAACTCGACATTCTTTTTTTAGTTTACATGGAACTTAGTTCTTATTAGCTTAATAGCCCAAACTCAAGGCACCAACAAAATAAACCTACAAATCATTTACAAGCACTTCAAAACCTGCTTCCTGAGAGTAAGTACACAACAGAACAAAAGGAAAAAATGGTGTCTAATGAGAATTATTGCTTGTCTCAGAGGTCATAGGGGAAGTTAATTTGTTAAAACTATATTGAGGTATCTGACCATGTTCAATATAAGCATAATGGTAGCTTCAAAAACTGCAGCACAAAAAAGTAAATACATTCATATGTAGTATAAATATTATATACGAGGCTATAAACATGTTATACGTATGATTGGTAGATTTACATACAACTAATATATTTTATAGTAATATGCTTTCACATGCAAATTCTCAAAAATCAAGTCCACTAGAGTGAAAGGTTAATTAATTGGTAAAGGAAATAAGGAGAAGTCGTGGTTTCAGTAATCAATAGACAATCATGGAAGAACAATATAAGACTTTGGCAACCTCATAGAAAGTGATGATAGTGTCACATGGCAGAAGAAATTGTAAAAATAATGGAAACTGACAGCAAAGTTTGAGTTACAACTGTTTAGTTGGGAGTATGATGATATGTAGTCCATTTTACTCTTCATCTCTAATAGATAAGTTGGTAGTTATTTAGCAAGCTATAATCCAAGGTAAGTTTTTGAAACCAAAGTGTCAGATTTCAAGGGATGAGTTACGCAAAACTCTCAATCAAGCTTAGTAAATAGCATAGTCGGATTCAAATTATACCAAGGCCCTATTTGATGAACATTATTAGATAAAATGAGTTTGTAATAGTGAATTGTTGGAGAATAGGTAGTTAAAAAGTAGGAAAAAGTTTTGGATTTACGTGCAAAATATTTTATTTGAAGAATTTCTGGTTGAAAATAAGTTTGGGGAAAAATTAGTTTTGAAATAATGAGAACTAAACATAGGCTAAGAAAGCATCATACATGCTCATTTTTCAGATGACTAAGCTCGCCTTTTAACGTCTCCAAAGCTGCTCTAAGTCGTGCTGCTTCACCACTTGAAGCCGCATCCATCTCTGCAATTTTGGACTCCCTCTCTGCTACGAGAGCCTGGTAAAATGAAACAAGTACTCCCTCGGTTTAATTTAGCATGGAGATACTTAAGTGCAGCAATAACACATAAGATATTTATACATGAAGCTACCTCATTTCTTTTTGGCAGAAATGAAAATTTTTAAAAAATTGGGGAAAGAAGGGGTACAATTAGCTCTTACCCGTAGAGACGAGATTGTTTCTGTTGCTTTGCTTCGATCATTTAATGCATCTGCAATTTGGGCTTGCATGTCTTCTAATTGCTGCAGCATGACATATGGTTAGGAGAAACTAAACCTTGAAAATTTGTGATTGGAACACGACAACTAAGGAAGGATCTGAAAATCTAGATATTAAGATGAGGTTTAGCCGAGACATCTGCATGTATTTTACCTTCTGGTGCTTCAGAGAGAGTTCAGCAATAGAAGATTGTCTTTTTTCATCAGCTGCCTGAACTAACCCCCGCATGTCTTCCAACATCTACAGAAATGAAAGCAGATATTCATTTGAAACGAAGTTAATTTGTCAAAGCAGTGTTCTAAAAGTGTAAAGCATAGCTAAGCGGCAAGGTCAAGCTTTGCACCTTGGTGAAGCTTAAGCGAGCGTTTTTGAACAATAGTTCAAAGAATTACTTCATAAAGTGCCAGAGAGGCAATGCAGAGTAACATATATGGCAAGGTACAAGATTTCTCTTACTTGCCAACCAAAAGTTGAGAGACGAGTTTGTCAATCTTTATCATATAACAATGGAATTTGAAAAGGTTGATGTTTTGTATGTCTTAACATATATATATATGAACAAACTTCGAACTCGACTAGATTCCATCGAAATACTTTGAGCAATTATTAAGAGTACACTGGGCTTAGACTTGGCTAATAATCAATATTAAAAAATTGAGTAAATCATTATCGGTTATTGCAGTTTGACCATTTCTGTAATTTAGTCCTAAATGAAATACTCGGATCTAAACCAGAAATTAATATTTTAGGTCTGTTAAACCTAATTATTCACAAATTATTCATTATAAATCAATATATCAAAAATCAGTAATATATAACATTATAATTACTTAGAACGCCCAAACCAAATATTACCCTGAAAATTTTGCTGGATCACATATTTTCCTGGCTGTAAATTTATTTCATCACCTTCCTGATAACTTATTACTTCCTCTGTGGGACCAGGCCACTGAGAGCATTTAAAAAGAAGACATCTTAGATGTCAGCAGGTCAGATAAGTATTCTCAAGTCTCAACTAGGTGAAACAGATCTCTGAATATTTGGGGTGGTCCACATGATGCTCAGCATAGGGCTATTTATTTGCCCTCAACAATTATCAATGTTATTTTTATCTGCTTAAGACATGAAGACTGTTAATCGTGTTACGCCAATTGGCCATTCTAAACAGCAGCATAAAGGTTCTTTAACCAAACACAATACTGTCACTCCAAATCCTGTCCTTTCCACCAAACTACCTTCTGAAATTTCAAGTACATGGAACGGCCACATGAAATTTATATTTAAGCAACATGGACCAATGGTTCAGCAATAGAATATAACGACCTAACAATATAAGCCATCATCACCTCTATATATTGATCCAGAGTTCAACTTCTTGATCATTCACATATATTGCAGCTAAACTTCGACACAAACTGACTATTTTCAGCAACTCAGATCTATCTGAGAGTGCAAATTCCTTCTATGAGTTCAATGTTAGTAGAATTAATAATTTCAAAATCTGTCATAATGTGAAATAAGATCTCAGTAACTAGCAAACCTTCTCCAGATCCAGCATCTGATTTAAATGTTAAACGATATTTGTCACTGTCATTTACATAATCAAGTAATAACAATTAAGTGATAGTTTAATTTTCCTCAACTGTTGATGCATTGGTTCCCTGAATGTCAGATCATGGTGATGCAATGACAATTATCTGATGCAACTTGTAAACTGTCCGAAAGGTACGAAGTACGAACAATAATTGTACCCTCGGCAACAAATGAAGATTTTTCGGTATGAAAGTTATACTTGTTGATATTTCTTGATTTTGGAATCAAGAAAATATCCATAATGTGAAGGTGGAGTGAATGGTCTTTATGACTTGATTTATGATGTCTAAGCTCTATTTTCAACTCTGAACTGCAATTTCTTAATTTTACATTCTACTCCAGGAAAGAGTTAGAGGACTCCTTTGCTCAAGAGATTCTCATGTAGCCCTGTTTGAACAAAATTATTATCTCATTAAAATGAAAAATATGACCGTTATCCATCACATCAATATTTAAATTCAAATATTCTATCTCTTATGTGGGCCACAATAACAGCTATATTTTTCATTCTTATTCTACAATAATTTGGCTCAAACGGGACCGTAATCTTCTTTTATATAAAGTTAACTTTGTAAGGTATTAGTTTCTGCTTCTAGTTTTTGACTTAACATATCTTGGATGACCAAAAGAAGAAAAACACACAATTTAAATTGGTTCACTCTCAATGCAAGAGCTATGTCCAATTCAACTATATCAAATAAGAGGATTACAATGCATTTCTAGACTCGCGCCACCACCCTCAATGTTTTTCTCTGTACAGCAAAAAGAAGGCTCACCTAAAACCCTTAGGGTGACGAAATACATGTTCGAATTGAACAAAGTACACTTATAACACTTAACAAATTTCGCCACCAAGGAGCCTACTGGTACTTGGACCCACATCAACGGCTTTACTGCGATCGAGGAAAAAATGTACATTATATTAGGCTCCACTCATCAAACATTCTAAAATGTGATTTTTTTTTTTTATTTTTTTATTTTTGGCACTAGAAAATCCCTAATAAACCAATCTATTGTTTTACTCTTTTCACTTATGATTACGAAAATAGCTACAGATATCAATCTAATTCTTCATTCAATATCCATAAAATGTGATGTATTGTAAAATCAAGAAACAGTGGCTCTGCCACGAACCATACACTGAATCATCTCAGGGAAAGACCATACATTCCAGTGAATTCGAAGTGTTACTTTCTGAACCAATATCCCGAGCCTAAGGTAATTAACATACCTATTTAACATCAAGAAAATATTATTTTACTGGAAGAGAGGTTTTCTGAAGAACATCAATATGCCTAGCTTTTACATTGCAAAAACTTAAGATTCATGGCTGGTAAAAATAGGGAAGGAACCAATGAAGACAACTATATATAAGCGACAAAATGCGATATTCGTTGCCAGCTTCCAAAATTAGTACTTATTGAGTTATTGTCAAACCTCTTTCGCTTTTTCTCTTTTCAATCATTTTCTCAGTCTTCACTGTCAGACAGATTTAACTATCCCTCATAAATGCCACAAGGTCGCAAGTCGCCATACAAGATTATAATTATATATTTCATGCATATCAAGCATAAGCAAGCACATGCAAGTCTCTCTCCTTGCACGCCAAAAGGAGACCTCTCTCACTACAGCAACAAAAGCAACTTCCCAAATATAATTATACAAGTACACGATTATGTGAAGTTACATAAGTTGGGAATAACAACAAGCTTTCAGAGATAACACAACTAATGAAAATTCAGTCAAAAAAAAAAAAGCCAGAAGATTTCTCAAAATATACCTGATCTTTTTCTAAAAGTGACTGCTGTAATGTCTCCAAAGCATTTTCTTTGGGTACCAAGGAACGACGCAGCTCTTCAATGTTGTCCCGAAGTCTACATAACAGTAGCATTTTTATGTGATTAAGAGTAAAAAACGAATTTCGGAAGTCCAGATATCCAACCAACAACATTTTTTGTTACTATTTTCACTTGATAGAAACAGAAATCTTAAACCATAATGGCAGAACCTTCTATAAACACCAAAACATGTTGAAGAATAGATGTGCTACAAGCATCATTTGATTACTTTCACATAATTATCAAAAAAAAAAAAAGATAATCTGAAAATTCAAACGTACATAAAGCATAATGATATTATAGATAAATTTAAAATTTGCCACCGCATCAGCAGAATTCATCTCATTCATAATGAACTATAATGCTGTATGATTTGATCTGTTTAAAAGAGCTTTTCTGGAGACTGTACTTATTATTTGTACTTCGCAATTGTTGCCTTTCTACATCCATTGCTTTCAGAGCTTCATTAGCATTCTGCCGTGTACGCTCCAGCTCTTGCTGCAATGCTGACAGCTGTGATGATGCGCGGTCAGCTTTCTCGTTAACTTCGCGAAACTGGGCCTCAAAATCATCTTTTTCCTGAAAGAGAGAATCTCCTTTCAATAATTGAACACATTACAAAGAAGTAAAAACTTCATGTTGAACATGATAAGTCAAAATTCCCAACAAATAGTTGGCAAGGACATAAAGCATGTTGTTTTCTACTAAAATTCATATAATGATGTCTTAAAGCCAATGTTTCCAATGTTCATTGCATTTTGTTAAAACCGTTGGTGATTTGTGCTTCAGAAAAGAAAGATGCTAACAGCCCTATAATTGTCACCGCTAAATTTTGTTTCACATATTTTAGTTTCTTTAAATTAAGACCTGCAAATAAACAGATAGGGAAGTGAACCAAATAGAACTATAGGACTTCACCACCAAAAGCTTGCCTGGGCTCATTTGATGATGTAGACTTGTAACAAACTGTGTGATTGTAAGGGAAAGAAGATATAGAAGGAAGAGGAGGAGGAGGAGGAGAGAAGAGAAAAGAGAAAATTAAGAGAGAATTTCTTTGTTTATTCAATTGTCAAGTCTAATTGTTACAAGCATCAACCCTCTTCAAATACTGCTTAACATAACCTCTTTAAAGTACCTTCTAGATTTGGTGTACATGTAACCCATACCTCCAAGTTCTTATTGTTAACACACACTCTCCCTTTCCCTCGAATCTACCAGCTTGCAGCGTCTCTCACCAAGTGGTAAATCAAATTACATCAAGAAGCTGAGATTCTAGATAATTAAAGCAACCATCAACTTGATGGTGAAACTATTCCACCTATAACTTGAGTGATTATACAAAATAATAGTGCACAGTAAGTATGTGATAAATGAAATTGACAATGTTGAGTCATTTAATAACATATAAAAATATTAATTTCAAGTAAGTGATTGCAGTAAACAATTTTCTTCAAGCCTTTGCTTCACAATAATAGCAGTCCGAACATAAAGAATATTCAGTGCTTACGAGGATGTCTGTAAAAAACAATAAATAAGTGCTTTATGTGTTGAAGAGATCAACAGTTTATAATAATAAATCTAGCACAACAAATCCTGCCAAAAGATGGAAATACTTAATGGAAAAGATAAAGCAATATGAAAATGTTAGATAGTGATATAAATGAATAGTAACCTAAGGAAAAGGTAACAAAATACCTTCTGCACCTCTTGAATACGTTGCTTAGCTCTTTTGTGAAGCCTGTTGAACTTGGTATCAAGCTCAGAATACTTCTCGTCACGATCTTTTATTTCTTGATCCATCTTCTGTTGAGCTACCCGAAGAAACCATTAAACCAGTTTAGCACGATAATGGTAAAATAACATAACAAATCTCTTATTCCCAAGAACTCTATCCAAAGGCCACATTTAACTAATACATCAATTACCATCATCAAGAATCATAAATGGATCTAATTCCAAAATATGTTACCAAATCCAATCAATAGAGATAGCATGGAAATCAACAAAAAATAATACAACCTTCAGCAAGTTTGGCAGAAAGCTCTTGAACCTTGGTATCTGCCTCTGAGTGTGCTGCTCCAAGATGCTTTAGAGCTTTCTCTGCAGCACTCCGAGTTTGTTTTTCCTCTAGAAGTTCTTTTTTCAAAGATTCTAATTTTTCATGAAGCTCTCTGACATCACCATCGGACGCCAAATGGTCTAGCTCCATAGCTTTATTTCGTTTTTCAGGCTCACCAGAATCAAGAAAGTGATTCTTCATATCCACAAACTGAGACTTCAAATATTCATTCTGGAAACTAAGTTCTACCACAGTCTCTTCAAGTTGATCATGGTTGTAATTAGTATGTTTATTTCCATCATGTAATCCATTCTCCTTGATAAGATTCCCACCACTATAGTCTTTTACATTATGCAGCTCATTGCCCTCTTTCACACGATTAGTCAGTGCCTCACCACTATAAACCCCTTCTTCAGACATTGTTGCCAAGCTTTACCGAAAAGCTGGAAATTAGTAAATGGCATGATCAGTATAGGACAAACATAAACTAAAGTCAATAAGATACCACATTGACATTAACACTCAATTAAAGTCATAGTAGAAAATTATAGAACGTTCCCACATTTTCTTTAACATGGTGGATTCCTCTATTTTATATTTTATTTTTTTATTTCAATTTCTAGGCAGTTAAATTCAATGACGCCATGATTTACATCAATTGAAGAAAAAATCAGAAATAACTTCAACAATAGAATTATAATTAAGAGATTGAGATGAAATAGATGACTAACCTGCGTTGTTCCAGATCTATTAGAATCGGGTTGCGCAAGTAACTTGAAGTGGAAAAGCGAAAAGCGTATCAAATGCAAGTCGAGCTGTAGTACAGGATAATCGATGTGTTTGAGGGGCGTGGGATTGGGGACGAAGAAGAGATCGAAGGTGTGTCTGATTCACAATTCACGAGTCGCAGTGCCACGTTACTCCCCGTATTTCACGCGCTTCACTCGATTTGTAACCGGGTATCCTGCATTTTTCAAGAGATGACAAAAACGCCCGATAAGTTCGATACCCGCGGGTCCGTCCGGAATGGGGCATGAATTACTCATTTAAGTCCCGTTTGGTGCACATTATTTTTAAAAAAATACATTATTTTGGTTGATGTGATGGGAAATATGTGGTTGAAAATGAAGAAAAAGTTATTGATGTGATGAAAAATATTATTTTATTGTAGAATGTGTGGTTAAAAATGAGTAGAAGAATGAGAATGAAAAAAAAATGTGGCCCAAACAGGGGCTTAATCGGATATTAGGGACGAGAACGGGCTGAAGAATTTTACCCCGGACGGGTTCAGGCCTAGATGGGCCCCGCCCAGCCCATTTAATTTATTTTTTTTCAAATTCAATATTTTAACTAAAAAATTGCATTACTTTAGCTCCTGTTTGACACCCATTCATTTCTCTTTCTCTTTCTCATTCTCATTCTCATTTTTCATTTCAACCACACAATCTCCTAATAAAATAATATTACACACAAATCAAAAACTTTTTATCACCTTTCCACCACACATTTTTACACTAATCACTATTCTAAAAATTCTTTTCAACCCAAAATGGGTTTCAAACAGGGGCTTAATAGAAAATGAGAATTAAAATTATTTATCTCAATTTAATGAATGGAGAAATAAAATAAATTATCAAAAGTTAAAAATAAAAAAATTAAACTGGGCACCCGTCCCACCCCTCCTTAAATGAGTAACGGGACGAGAAATTTCTTTTATTGGCTTGACTTGACGGGGCGGGCCCATCCCTAACTTTTTTCCATAGCTTCTTAAAAAGTGAATGGAGAATTTCCTCGAGTCAACTGGTAATTTGAAACCCATAAATTTTATCTAAGGTGACTAAACTTTCGGTAAATTTTAATCTAATCACTAAATTTTAATTTTATTTATAAAACTTCATTTTAGCTTACAAGTAGCGTGCAACGGAGCCCCCAACACAACCTAGCCTTAACTCCTTGGAGCTAGCCTTGCCTCCTATGATAAAATTACAAGCTAAAGCTGGCCTTCAATGATACAACCACCAGCAAAAATTGGCCTTCAATAATAAAATGGGATGATTGCAGCAAAAGTCCCAAATCTTTAAAACAGAAATAGACATTTCTTAAATCTTTGATTTATTGCAGTCGTCAGTCCTAACATTTCCAAACGTTGCAGGTGAAACATTTCTGAATAGTTTCCATCCACGTTTCTGAAGGTTGACCAAACATTTATCGTTGACCACATTTTAATATTTTAGAAATGAGTAAAAGAGTAACTTTATATTTTATCACATTAAATAATTAAACTAATTAAATTAAAATAATAATATTGTCATCTTCTCCTCACCCCCACGCACACCCCCCCCCTTCCCCCACCTCAAAGCCAAAATCAGCATCCAACTACCACAATTCTCCGACGCTTAGACGATACACCGGCCAAAAAATTGCTGGCTAGAAAATGTTGAAAAATTACAACTATAAAATAGGCTAAAAATACAAATATTTAAAAATACAAGTACTCACAGCCCTATTGCCCATAAATCAAAAGTAGAAATTAACCAAATACATATTCAAGAAACCCAATCATTGATAACCCATATTTACCAAGCTTTTCGCACTCTTGGATCTGTGAAGAAACGGACCAATTTATCCGCCTAAAATGAAGGGTTCTAAAATAATTGTCTCTCTTAGAGTTAGAGAAAGAGATTGAGAGTGAAAAGAGTAAAACAATTCAAGACCCAAATTGTCTGTATGTGTTTAAATACAAGAAAGATACTCTCTTTTTCCTTTTAGTGAAAACGCGATCCAAGGATTATTGATTCAAATTCTATATTGGGTGAGTCGTTTCTTTTTGTTTTTTGTTTTTTCCTTGTTTTTATTATTTAGTGAGCGTTTGGTGGTGATAAAAATTAAAGTAGATTGTAATAGAAATCTTTGAAATGTATGGTTGAAAAAGTGTGAAAACCATGAAAGATGTGTTTAATATTGATTGTTTGATTTTGGCTTAATTAAAATCTGATTTTTAATCCGAAACAAACTTGCCTTTAATGTGGTAAATATAAAAGTATCATGTTACCTCATTGAATCAAACAGATTATTTACCTAACTGATCTCAATGATCCCTTGTGCAAAGGTCCTAATGGTTAATATATATCAATTAAACAAATTGTTAGAACTTTCATCCCTCCACGTTCCAAATGAAACATGTTCCCCACATACAGATTCTAGTTAAACTTGGTCCCCACTTCTTATAATGTTCTGTAATTGCTTTAATATTCATTCCCAGATCAATCTTGAATGAATTGGCTCAACCCAATATAAGCTCAATAGCTACACAAAAATGGGAATACACCGGAATAACTGGTTCGGCTTCCGCGTTTTCCGACGAAAACTATTTGTATCGTCTCATCACGAAAACGGCATCGTTCTCTACCCGAATAACACCACTAGTACTGGAAGCTTTGGCGAAGCAAAAAGGGGATCCAGCAGCGAATGCAACATGAATGCCGTTTCGGAATTTTTCTCCAGAGAAGAATTTGCAGCCATCACAATCCAAGCATATTTCAGGGGTCATCTTGTATTGTACCCTTTAACAATATTTCTCTATGCATTTTTTTTCTTCCTCTTTCTAAAATACATTGTCGTCCCTCTTATTTTCAATCACATTTTTCAATAAAAAATAGCATTACATGCAAATTCAAAACTTTTTCTTATTTTTTAACTACACATTTTCCATCAAAATACTATTCCAAAATACATTTTCACCTAAAAAAAGGGATTCAAACGGGGATATATAAACTAATTAATTAGTTAACATTCGACGTTCGATCTTAAAAAGTTAATTTTGCTAAGATAAATAGTCAAACTCTTATATATCTGTTAGTGTTTTCGTATGTGACCGACATAAATTTTAACCTTAACGTGCCCTACAAAACGGTATCTCGTTTAAGCAAACTAATCTTGAAACCCAACTACGTGTTTGAGTTTGAACTTGTTGTGTCTAATATCATATTAAGATTAAACATTACATTTAAAGTCAAATATTGTTAAGACGAGTAGTCCATACTTGATTAGTATTTTCATACGAGACTTACCCTTAACATCTCTTTGTCAGGCAAGACGAGCATTTCGTGCACTGAAAAGCCTTATAAAGCTACAAGCACTTGTTCGGGGGATGTGTGTTCGAAGACAAGCACGTATAGCTTTGCACTGTATGCACACACTCGCTCGCTTACATATCACCATTCGAGCTCGCCAGCTTCTCAGCAACTAATGAATGATCTATTTGTCTTCTACTTCTTCCCTATTTTATTTTATTTTCAAAATTGTGTTTTATATATCTTCAAATGGGTGTGAAATGAATACATTGATCGATTTTCTTATATATCTTGCATCAATAAGTACTGTTGATGATAAAAAAAAATAAAAAAATAAAAAAATACCTATCTTGATTGCTTAACAGAGATACGAAGAAAATGTTCTTTATCAATTTACAATTAAGATAGGTCGTCTGACCGATTTAATTTATTCGTGATTCTTATAGTAACTCGAGTCCAATGCACTTCAAATGCACTTATGTAAGAGCTTAAAAGTCGACAATTACAATAATATGAAATGAACAAGAACAACAATGTAAGTTTCAACACGAATAATATATTTGGATTCTTAAGATTGAAATATATATTTAGCAGTACTAAACCGTTTATATGTATAATTTATTGCACAACCTTAGATCTCTCATCTCATGTAAAAAATTATGGTGTTAATGGGAGGCATTTGCATAGTTATTAAAATCCAACTAGATCGGTGGGTCCAATCGAAAAACCGGCGAATAGAATGGCCAACCAATACGATCCAAAATAATATTACACGTAATCCAAAAACTTTTCCTTCATTCTTATCCACACATTCGATATCAATATATTGCCACTTGTACCAATCTATATTTTTTTATTATGGATTTTGTTACATGAAATTAATAGATTCATTCACTATTTTGGTAGTACTAGAAAACAGGATCGACCGTTACAAGAATCTAGCTATCTCTATGTACTGTACTAGCATCGATTATAACTAAAATCCTTGATAATGAATCTCTATGTCAGTCTGTCAACCTCAAAAGACAGGATAGAACTTGTATCATTTATGCAACCAAATTTGTAGATTATTCCAATGCCCGATTACTGCAAAACTCCTATATATTGCAAACACCACAATGCTAGCCAAGAATTTTCAACCTCCAACATCATAAAAACAAGTTCATCCTCTAATCCACTCCAATGAATGACAACTCTCCATCCCTCCCAGTCGGTCTAGCCCTCGACGAAGGGTCACCGTATTGGCTAAACAAAGGAGATAACGCATGGCAACTAACGGCGGCGACCATGGTGGGACTACAAAGTGTTCCAGGCCTCGTAATACTATACGGCAGCATGGTTAAGAAAAAATGGGCTGTGAATTCTGCTTTCATGGCCCTTTATGCCTTTGCTGCAGTTTTGATTTGTTGGGTCCTGTGGGGCTACCATATGTCTTTTGGAATTCCTATGATTTCAATATTGGGCAAGCCCGATCTAGCCTTGAATGAAAAGTTTCTGCTTAGGCAATATGATCAACCTTACTTTCTTCCCACAGT
>CAIGRS010138957.1:0-11018 GCA_903798395.1 Fraxinus floribunda
GACGTCATACCACAAAAAAATTCCTAATAAAATGTATATTATAAAAAAAAAGACGAGTTATATGTCTTCTTTTAACACATACGTTTGACGTACGTTTAACTATTTTCGATATTCATTTAGATAATTCGATATGTCTATAATATAGCTCTCGAAATGAGCTTTGAGAGGATATAGAAGATTTATGGATGCGGCTAGCGTACAATCGTCGAAATTTTTTTAAAGTTAACTTGTTATCGAAATTCTCGAAATATTAGTTTGAAACGTCATATTTTGACGAGTCGTAACATTTGCTACAGTTGGCCGTTTTGCACACCATTAACAACGTAAAATACTAGGCCGTGAATACTTCAAAATGATATTAAGAATGTAATATTTCGACTTTGTTTGATATTCCGTAGTAAGCCCAAAAGTTTAGACAAAAATATAAGTAATTAATGAATTTATGAATACTTCCCTCCAAAAGTCAGCAGCCTTTCCTTTTCTTTCTCAGACACGTGGTCACCTTTTGAATTTCTGTAAAATTTCTGTGAAACTGCTTCTGTACTCGATAGGACTNAATATTTCGATTTCGTTTGATATTCTGTAGTAAGCCCGAAAGTTTAGACAAAAATATAAGTAATTAATGAATTTATGAATACTTCCCTCCAAAAGTCAGCAGCCTTTCCTTTTCTTTCTCAGACACGTGGTCACCTTTTGAATTTCTGTAAAATTTCTGTGAAACTGCTTCTGTACTCGATAGGACTACTCGTAGCTTAATCCTTTTTTTTAAGGAAAAAGCTGGGTGTACAGAAGTCAAAGGCCACTGTTTCACAGAGAGTTTACAGAAAATGAAAAAAATTGGTTTCGGGTAGACCCGTTTTCCATTGAATCGATAATTAAACTCAACAAATTAATTCAAAAAATACGGACATCCTACAGAGGACAGAGTAAACCTTGCATCCCTTTTCTCCTTCCCGCTTGCATCCCTCTCTCCTTCCCGCCCAACTCGATGGCGGCGATGACATTGCCTTCCTTTGCAGAGAAAAGGCTCGTTGAAGCCCCGACAACGCCAACCCATTTTCCTAAAACCAACAAAACACTAAGGAATTTTGCTGCCCCCACCAGTCCCGCCCAGCTCCAGTCAGTGGCGACATTGCCGGTCTTTCCAGAGAAAAAGCTTCCTTGAAGCCCGACTAGCTATAATTAGACTCGACCGCGTATCCCCAGCTTGTGGACGGTGCAATTTCTTACCCGTTCTGGAGCATCTTTGGCCGCGAATCGACAGCTGAATTTGGAGATCTTCTGCAGCCAACTCATGGTATTTTTCTTAGCATTGAAGAGTATCGTTCGTACGCAGACAGAAATATCAATTGATTTAAAAACTTGAAATGGTGTTAAATCGGCAGTCAGAGACGAAATGGGTAAGCTAATATGGTGATATATAAGGAAAAAGTAAGCAAATAATGAAGTAAATAGCAAATATTGAAGTAGGATTGTATAAATGGTGGATTTTCAACAGTCATGTATAGATGCAATGTTGTAAAACAGGGTGTTAAAGATGAAATGAATTCTTGTTTTTAAGCTCAACATTTTCCTCCGTTATTTGTTGCAGGACACGAAACTATGAAAGGTTCGAATGGAGATCCTTTACTACATTCCGATGGTGTGATAGTTAGGGACAATATGAACATTGTGGAGGACGAAACGTTAGGAGAAGATGGAGAGAAATTGCCAGAGGTGGGTATGACGTTCGAGAATGAGAAAGAGGTGTTTGATTTTTAGAACTTTGATGGTAAATATGGACCTAAGCATGCAATTTCTATGATATAACTAGATAGTTCAGAAATGAAGAGAGAAATAATCTGTTAAATCTTCTGAATGTTACGCAACTCAAATTAGATTTTCGTAAAGTAATAAAGTGGGAATTGATCTATTGAATCTAATAACAAGTTGGGCAACATGAATGAATTGCACTGCACCTGTTTGTCTAATATTGGTTATTTGGAGGGACCTTAATGAATTGTACTGCGCCTTGTGACCATCAACTGCACTTTTTTATGATATTTGTTGGTAGAATTTTGGAAATATAATTATGTTTCATTTGATTCTTTGCAGGTTTTATTATGACGTGCCCTCAGTTCTTTGGTTATATTTTATTTACAGTAGGTAGTTGGTGAATTGCTGTCATATATTGGTAGAATTCTTTGGTTAGGGATCTATGTTTCATAAGCTATAGGTTGTGTCAATCATGTGTACCATAAGCAGCACCATAATACTAAGAATGCTTGTGAATTTGTTGTAGCATTAGGGATGATCGAATTAGAAAGAATCAGATTTTGGAATGATCCTTTTTGTCAAATCCAGATTTTGGAGTCTAAAATTTTTGGGCTATCCTGAAATTTTAGAAAGAATTGGTTTTTTGCAAGTTCTTTTTTTGCTCAAATTCTAATTCAATTTCTAACATTTATGATTGATCCATTATGCAGGAACACCGATCCAACACCGCTCCCCATAATCCACCGATGAATCGAGGAAAAGGGCCGACGTGATTGCTAAGGAGGAAGGGAAAAGTAGTGTTATTATAATCTGTATTTGATGTTGGAAGTTGGTGTAAACTATTTTCCTGTTATGTCTGGCATTTGTATTTCTCAATCTTGTCTTGGAGTTGAGATTCACATTAATGCAATGAAGTTTCAGATTAATGCAATGAAGTTGAGATTCTATTATGTTTGGTAGATTAGCATTAAGTACATCAATGAGTTCATAGTATATACGGAAAGCACAGATGATTAAGCATATTGTGGTATTTGATTTACTAACAAAAACACGGCAATTGCATTCATAATTGAAAATTCTTAGCATTCCACCACAAATCAACTACTTATAAACGAAGGGAAAATTAGTTCACAAAGCTTCCACAATCAGCAGATTTGAAACCAAACTAAACTACACTCCACTTCACCTAAACAAAACAAAACAAAACTCCACTTCAATTCGTTTTTCGACTATTCGAGCTAGGCTATCGAACATAGTTGGCAAGTCGTCAACTTCCTCGATTCACCACTTGATTCTTCATTGTCGACCCAATCAAAATAACCACAAGGCCTCCCTTTCAACCTCAAAATATTTTTGCAATCCATGTGCACAGAATTGACATTGACGTTTCATCGGGCAATCCCTAAAGAAGTGCTCCGTGCTTCTACTTCCGTGACAAATACCAACATTTCTACGTCTCATCCTGGACGGGAAGCAACGACAACAAATTGATTAACAAAGCATAAGTTTTTTCAAAGCCATACTTAGAATAATGATTAATAAACTTAGCATAAACTGATTAACAACAACATTTTTTCAAATGCATACTTAGCAACAACAACAAACTGATTATTAAGAGCAAATCTGATAGCAATCCTCCTATAACAACACACAGCTTTTAAATGTGTACAAAATTTAACTTACTTTGGTGATTAAAAACAAACTTAACCACGCGATGTACAAATTTAATTCAAGTACATTCTGCAAAACCAATTATAACCCAAGACAATATAAACTAATTGAACCCAGTTTTTTTACAAATTCTAGAAATTCAATCCATATATGAACTAGACATGCGCGGAAATCAATCAAGTCTCATACAATCATCCTGTATCGATTCATTCAGCTACATACAAAAACCAAAATACAAATAAATAAATAAATAAACTATAATTTAATATTTACCTAACTGAAAATAACAGTAGGCACCTCCAGTCCAAGAGCTTCGCGACTTCAATAAGCACAAAATTTTGCATTGAATAGAAATCCAAAAACATATGCTTCCCCCATCATCATCCCCCAATTGAAAAATAACAAAATCTGATAGCAGATGGAAGTGGGTATGAGTGCGGCGACTGGGGACTTAGACGATGGGCGAAGGTGGAGATGAGTGCGACATTGGTGGAAGGCGGCGATAACCCGATTTGGAGGTCTACCTTGCTCACTGCTTCGAGCAGTTTCAAAAGTTTAAAATCGACGAAAAGGGGAAGCGAGATGGTGTACAACCCAGGACAGTGTTTGTCGGGGGACGGAGGTCGCGAATGAGGCGATTCGTAGGATTTCGATCGGAGGATTGAAAGGGGATTTTCAGAACGATGGTTTGGATGCTTATTCTCTTCTTCTCTCTTTTTTTCCCACCTTTTAAACCCCTTACTTGTCACTTCATCTGTAAAATGTCTTCTTCTCTCTTTTTTTCCCACCTTTTAAACCCCTTACTTGTCACCTCATCTTTATACTTGTCACCTCATCTTTAAAATGTCTGTAAGTGTGCTTCTGTAAGTGTAGCGCGGTCGTTTTTTTAATTGTATTGATGAGTGAAAGGTCAAGAAAATATGCTTCATTAAACTTGCCATTTCCCACTATTTCCTCTGAAATTATTGACGAAGAGGCAATTGCTTCACTTGGCCTAAAGTTCAACGATTTTCGTGTCGATGGCATTTTCTCAATCTATTGTATGTGTGAAAAATCGCCATCTCTTTTCTGCTATTTTCTCTAAATTTCAACCCTATTCTTCATCGCCACCACAAATTTTGGACGATGCATTAGTCTCAGCCGCCGTCTCAATCCTGAAACACAACCGCTCAAAGTCGCGGTGGTCCCACCTCCGCTCCCTCCTCACTACCACCAGCAACCTCCTCAACCCGTCTCAGTTTTCCCAGATTGCCCTTGAAATCCGCAACAATCCTCGCCTTGCCCTCCGTTTCTTCCATTTTACTCTTAGTAATACTCTCTGCTCCCATTCTCTCCTATCCTATGCTGCCATAATTCACATTCTTTGTCATTCCAGGCTTAAGACTGAGGCCGAAAGCTTAATTCGGTTAGCCTTTAGAAAATTCCCAGAAGCCCACCAGCCCAGTTCTTCAAGCCCGGCTCCCATTTTGGAAATCCTGATAAAAACATATACGACCTGTGGTTCTGCACCATTTGTGTTTGATTTGTTAGTCAAAGCTTGTTTAGAGTCGAAAAAGATTGACCAAGCTCTTGAAATATTTAGAATGTTGAACTCCAAGAATGTGTTTGTAAGAACTAGTACTTGTAATTCTTTGATTGAGTTGGTGTCCAAGAGTCGAGGTTGTTTTGCTGCATATGATCTGTATAGGGAAATTTTTTGTTTTGATGGTAAAAATGGTGTTTACCATAGGAGAGGAGTAAAGGGCTTTTTTCCAAATGTGAATACGTTTAATGTATTGATGGTTGCATTTTACAGAGAAAGATTGTTGGAGAATGTGGAGGAGGTATGGAAAGAAATGGGAAGAGTGGTTTGCACACCGAATTCATATAGTTATAGTGTTCTAATGGCGGTGTATTGTGGCAATGCGAGAATGGAGGATGCCATGAGGGTATGGGAGGAAATGCAGAATAAATGTGTAAAGCGTGATGCAGTGGCATACAATACACTTATTGATGGGTTTTGTGGGATTGGAGAGCTTGGGAGGGCTGAAGAGATTTATAGAGACATGGTAATGAGTGGTGTGGAGAGTACTTGTGTTACTTTTGAGAATCTCATAAATGGGTATTGTAAGATTGGGGATGCTGATTCTGCAATGTTATTGTATAAGGACATGTGTAGGGAAGGTTTTAATCCAGATAGTTTGACGGTTGATGCAGTTACTAGAGTGCTCTGCGATAAGGGTGACAGTTCTACTGCTTTGGATGTTTTGTTGGTTCTATCAAGGAAACATGATGTTATTCCAAAGAAGGAGACTTTCCAAGTTTTGATAAAATGTTTTTGTCACCAGGGGAAGATGGAAGAGGCTTTAAGGCTTCAGGCAGAGATGGTAGGGAAAGGATATGAACCAGATTCAGAGACATATGGTGCTTTTATTGATGGGTATTTGAAACAAGGGAATGAAACAATGGCTGGTAAATTGAGGAAAGAAATGCCCAACAAGTAAGTTTCCTGGGAGGAGAAATAGAGATGATATCATTCTTCAAGTTTACACCATTTGCAGCACTTTTGAGCAGAGTCATTTTGCTGGAAAGTGCAAGCTTCTAGTTGAAGCAATGTAAGTTGCTGGCGATCTTCTAGGAGCTTGGTCTTATATATTTTGTGTTTTATATTTTATGATGAGAGCATAATTCCTTGAATGCCTGCTAACAAGATATTTTTCTTAGACCGTGGACCTTTATGAATTGATTTTTCATTAACATATGGAATCTGACAGTATGATTCTTGACATTTTCAAAATGTTTATCTGCTTTTATCTATCATATTTTGCAAATGCTAGGCACATGGATGAATATCTGACAAAATGTTGATTTAATGTATATTCTACATCTTGAAACCAAGTCAACTTTGGTGCTACTTTAAGATAATGAGATGAATGAACAAAAAGCACTAATGCCTAATCCAAAGAAAGACTCGGGTTATTGTATACCTCGGAGACCCTAACATGTCACGTTTCAATATTTGTACTGATTTTATAGTGTATATAGTTCAAGGTGTATGTCAAGTTCATTAAATAATATAATCCAATTCCAACCCTGAGGGCTTGCATCTAAGCTCTTCATTGAGCTACATATTACTTTTGCTTCTATTTTTATTATTTAATAATATTAATTTCCTGCTAGATCTACCATTAATGGTAGCGTATTTGGTCAATCAAGTATTTTTGAAGCCTAAAGTGTATGCTTGCACGTAATCAATAGAACTCTATGGCTGCTGCTGATATTTATTTTGAGGAGAAATTTCTTAGTGATCTAATACAACAGTATAATGTCTGGTGGCTATGTGGTCAATATTTTCTTGGTTTATGAATTTGATAGTTGCCCCTGCACTAATGCTTCTCCACCTGGATGTTTGGGGTCTGTTCAGGTGTCTTTTGCTACTAATAACTAACGGGAGATACTGCTGGAAAAGTCTGCTGAGACTGAAATTAATGAAATATATTTTTCTACTTTTGTAAGTTTTTATTTTATTGGGAAGATTGTGTAGCGTATATTAAATTTTTCACGTGTCTCAATATGCTAAATCTTCAAACATTTGCAAGTTTTCTGTTGTCCATTTTGAATTGTATCACAGACCTGTAAAACTTCTCTTGATGACAGTGCATCCTGCTTCCTATCTTAGCTGTATTCTGCTAAATGACATTTCTAGTGGGAACTAATTTTGTACAGACGTAAGGACTTCCGGTTGGAGGATCTAGGCTATTTTTATATAAAGATTCTAAATTCTTCTACATATATTGGATCCAACATCTTCTGTTCTGCTTGCTGTTTTCATCACAACTGTAGGTTTGGCTCTCTCAAATATGTGGAAAAGCCTAGATTGGTGGTGGTCCTAGTGGAGCTTGTTGGTTACCAAAGGTTTCCTTGGAAGCTAAACTCTTCGTCTTTTGGCATCTTTAGTAATAATGTGTCTATAGTTTGCATTTATGTATTTTATAGTTGCATCGGGTACAATAATTTATTTGAGAACTCCACTTTTAATAAAATGAAGATGATTGAAATCAACATAGACTCCTAAACACATTTTTATACCGTATAATGTATACTGTGATCTCTAATTTTGATGTCCTTAGTATTGTTCATAATTTCCTTTTTAGTGAAACAAATAAGGGTGTTCAGTTCCCGGAAATATTAACACGGAAACACTTTTCATTTGTTTAATTGATCGAACTTAGCAAGAATCGAGTTGGTGATCTTACTTTTATGTTCATCAGAGGCAGCTCTTATTGCAAGTCTGCAACTTGGACGTTTCTCACTTATTCTTGTACACCATAACAATAGGGCTTACAAGAGTGAAGTAAGAACAACTGATGCAAAAGATTACTATTTCTCAACATTAGCATATAATGTAGAGTCTTGCAACGGAATTTCTCATAGCTGAAATTCCATATTACTTTTCAAAAGAGTAAAGGGGTTCCCCTCTATGTTTTGTTATGTTTTCATTGAGCTTGTTTTACTGAATGTGTAGCTCTTGGAGGGGCAAGTAATTGTATTTTCCATATGTGTTGTCTTATGCGGCTGTTCTAACTTCTAGAATTAAAAGAAATTACATATTACTACTTTTTTCCAGGATGGGGGCCGTGCCGTGGGGTCTTCATCAGAATATTTTCATTATTCAATTACAATTCCAGCAAGACTAGTGGTTTTTTGGTTGACTGCCATTGCGATTCAAGCATGTTTGTCTTCATGCCTCTTGTTGTGGGGGAAGGGACATGGAAACATGCACCAGGATTTCTTTGACAAAAAAAAAAAAAGTTTATTCAAATTTTCATATTTTACGGTATAGGAATATTTTTCTATAAAATTACCTCCACCACATATGTACAACATCCAACTGACTACTGATTCTAGAATCCCATGTTTTTAGATGATAGAGAATTAATGTCAGAGAGCAGGAAGTAGCCAAAGATTGAAAAGAGATGAAGCCACTGAGAGAAGCCATGACAAGAATGCCATTGTGGCAGATATCTGATATCTACTGCATAACCTTTGAGGACAAAACGTTTCATCAGCTCTGAGCAGAAGATCAACAAGGCCTGCGCTCGAGCTAGCAGCAGCTAATGTGAGAATGGACAAAACCTATTTATTGAAACAAACTTTGTTATGCTTTAAAACTAGTATCTCTATACATGGATCAGAGAACAGGAATTACCAAGTCTCCTACAACAATGACGAGCAATATTCCCAACTGACGAATTGAGCATTTAACCAGGATGGTGTATGCGTCGAGGAGTGCCAAAGTGAAACTCCAAGGTATGACCAAGCCCATGACTGTTACCAAGAAGCTGTGATTTTAACGTGGAAACAGAAGAAACTTATTGCATTTTCCTAGTGAAACATAATGTGGAAACAGAAGAAACTTATTGCATTTTTCCTAGTGAAACATAATGTCTGAATCAGGAAATAATAAGTTGGTTGGCCTTTCTACCCAAAACCATAAAAGGTAAAAATAACTTTAACTGTATCATGTTGTTACTAGTATAAACTTTGACAAGTGAAAGAGCTTTTCATTCAATTGCTGCCATTATAATAGCCTTATTCTGCCATAATATTAGCCTTATTTTGTTTGTGCATGAGTATAACGTTAAATATATAAAAACAAGCTGTAGTGATTCCTTATAATTTTGTGGGACCAGATTCCCTATAGTACCTCTCTCCATTTGTGTTGGTGTTTTAGACAGTAGGTTTGGCATATTTGTTGCTAAATTGGTACTTGTCTTGTGCTCAACGCTCTTTAACCATTCAGTATCAGGAATTGCAAGCTATCCTATTGCAAAGTATCATGTCCTGAAATTTACCCCTTTAGTTTTGAAATGGTGAATGACGAATAAATCTGATGGATTTCTAATGTTTATCTTTCAGATATATTGGCGATCATACGTTTAAAGAATAGAAGGTAACTGCTGGCACAGATGGGGATGTAAATCTACATGCAAAGATGCATATGCAGAAGGAATTGTATCAGTACTAAAATTTACCAAAAGGCTGTATAGCTGTAGAACCCAACTCCTAATGACATGAAGAAAAGAGAAGCTGAGGAGAAGATGATCTGACCGAGTCTCAGAGCAAAGCTTGCACACGTTCCTACAGAACCCGGCACAGAATCCATGGCCATGTGACTTGTTTCAAGGGATCTAAATTGACAGAACCACCTCAAGGAAAGATGGTGATTGCCTTTTTTTTGTTTGCAAACTCATTATTTACTTTGAATTGAATTCTAAATCTTTCCAAACTTTGCATCAAACCCATCACTGTGTTCTTGAACATAATTCACCAATCTGTGCATTCAAGAATTCTCAAGAAGTTGGTTTCATATCATGCCTCTTTTATAAGATTTCATCTCAGTTTGAGTGATGATTGGACTATAAAAGAGTCGATATGGAAAAAAGGGAAATCTGTGGTAGGATGCTGCGTGCGAGTTACTTCAAGTGTACTTCTTTTCTCTCTTGAAAGTTTTATTCTTGTTGGAAGATTTGGATGTCTGAACTGAGTGCTTTACTGGAATTTTGATTCATGATGTGCAATGTTTTGTTGGTTGAAAATGAATTTCAACTTGTAAAAATTGCTTTAATCATGTTGGATTTGACACTTTGATTTCCTTACCTTTTCCATTATTATCTTAAATAAATGGCTATCATTTGGTCACTGCTGACATTAAAACTAACTATTGCTTGATCATGAAAAGTATGCGAATTTATTGTGGTTGTGGTTGTGTATCTACAAGAAAAGACAAGTCCTTAGTTGGTATAACCACGGAATGCAATGTGCTATCATGTAGCAAAAAGAAAGGACATGGACCATCTACCATGGGACCTCTTTTTAATTAGGATTCCTCATAGCCTAGATGGTTCGAGGAGGATTAGTGGCTGGAATCGCACCTTGATGTGTATGGCATACTTGTAATTTGATACAAATTTGTGGCACATTCATATATTAGTCGAAAGTATACTTTAATAGCATGCTAAATTAAATAGAACCAAACATGTGAAATGTCTTTTACTATGTTCAATCCAATGTATCAAGCATGCATTAAAAGGTAGTATATGATTTAATAATAATTTGGTTAGGTGAATCGTATAATACTAAATGGTATCGAAGTTACATACTAAGCTTGTTGGATGCTTTCCAAAAGGAATTATCTTGGTGATAAAACGTGTAAAAAATTGATGGCCTATTTAATTTCTCGACAAACATTGCATTTCTAGAGTATTTATATAGGAAAAATTGCAGTTGCGGTACTAAACTTTTCATTTAGTAGCAATTTTTTTTCAAACCTTTCATTTACACTACCCGTGGTACCAAATCTTTTAAAATGTCACAACTGAAATCCAAATGGGAGGAAACTATTAATTTGATCGTTGGTTGACTTTTGACTAATTTTAACCAAATTAAAAAGGGTAAAATGACAAAATTATATTTTTCATAAAAACACAATTATGATAACTAAATTTAAAATTTTAAATAAAAAATCTGCACTCCTTCCTCATTTTCTCTCGGGGTTCCTTTAAAAATGGCCATGTCAAAAGTTCTAAATTCCATTTTGACTTTTCCTTAAA
>CAIGRS010138991.1:0-12757 GCA_903798395.1 Fraxinus floribunda
CTCTAGGTCTTAAAGCCAATTGTTCGCCTCTAACGTTAATTGGGCCAATGAAAAGGGAAAACCAGGGGGTGGAATTGGAAGGGATGCCCAATTGAATCTAGAAGCCGATTTCGACTGTCTCTACTCTCCAGAATCTCTCAAGAATCCCCACTCTGCCTCTAGGTCTTGAAGCCAGTACTGTCCACCTCTAACAATTGGGCCAATGAAAACTAAATGTGAATTGGGTCACATTCACGACGTGCAAAAGTGCACGCCATAAATACTGATTCAAATTGGGCCTCGTACGCTGTATTATTTGGTAAAAAATCTAGTATGCATTTTTTATGGCTTGCTTTAAATGCACGATGTAAATTGTCCAATTTTACGGCGTGCAAAAAATGTACGCCGTAAATACTTTATGCAATTGATCATTTACGACACACATAGAAAATAATGTCTATCAAACACCTACAGATGGAAAAGTATAGTATTTTTTAGGTGGAAAATTAAGTCAATCAAACGCATTTAATTGAGAATCTCCATGTAAATAATTTCTAGGCAATTCAATTACTTAGAAAATATTTTCTTTCCATACAAATTCCATACTTGCAATCAAACGCACCCTAAATGTGAATTGGGTCACATTCACGACGTGCACAAGTGCACGCCATAAATACTGATTCAAATTGGGCCTCGTACGCCGTATTATTTGGTAAAAAATCTAGTATGCATTTTTTATGGCTTGCTTTAAATGCACGATGTAAATTGTCCAATTTTACGGCGTGCAAAAAATGTACGCTGTAAATACTTTATGCAATTGATCATTTACGGCACACATTCTTTGCACGCCGTAAAAAGTCTATCTTTCGGCATGCGTTAATTGCACGCCGTAAACATATACCGTAAAAAGCTTTTTTTGTTGTAGTGGAGGGTTTGTATTCTCCAACCTTTCAATAGCGTGTGCACGCGCGTAAAATTACGAGGGAGCATCAAATGTGTGTTCTATGATGCAATTGAACAACATTATAAGTCTCTTGTTCGACCTAAACTATCATGAGATCATATTTCAATAATTTTTACAAGTATTTTATTAAATTATAAGATGTTGGTCCTAAGTAATGGGTGAATCATGAATAGATAAAATGTATAAAACCTACGAAATGCATGGATAAAAATTGAGTTTGATCGATTTATAAGCAATTATAAGCTTTGTCAAACATGCCCTAAAATATTTTTAACTAAAAATTGATTAAACTCTCAAACCAGCTCTTATGCCATCACCCAGCCATCAACTAAAAAAAATCAATTTCTTCTTTGCAATTAACTCTATTTTACTTTCAGTTTGACAGAAAGAGTTGATCAAGCTAAAATACAAAAAGTAGGATTAATCCCTCACAAAGCAAATATACAGAAAAGTAAATGTTTGCAGGGACAAATCTCTCTCTAAATGGTCCTATTCTATTTTATGATTCGAGACATGTGCCGGATTGGATGTCAATTGCGTCTAGTGCAGCCGGACTTTACTTGCTCTAGTCTTATTGTGCCTCAGGCGTCGAGCAGCTTCTTGTATCCGACGATCGTGTTCTCTAAGCATCTGATCCATATTGTTTGACTGGACAAGTACAGGACCAGAGAAATGCATCTTGTTCCCTCTGGAACCATGTCCATCCTGAGAAAACAGAATCGTCGTTTAGATATCAAGTTCATAAACTTAAAAGAGGGAGATGATATAGAACTGAAATATAAGAAACAAAGGATTTAGCAACTAAGGATCTACTGCTATGTGAAACCTAGGTGTATATATACATATAAATTGTTTTGGATTAATTGATAATCCTATACTACCGTGATCAATATTACAAGAAAATGTAAGTGAGTAAAAACACAAGATTTATGATGGTTCACAGATATATGAAGTTCAGAAACTCACGTTAACAGGTTCTTTGGTACTAGATCTTCCATTTTCCATTTGACGAGAACTAGAAAAAGTATCGTGACGTCTCCTATCCTGCTGTCCTGTGGGATCTCCAAACGATTCTGATTTATCACTGCATTCTACAGATGACAGAGCCCTAGATGCCACTAAACCAGATAGTGTGGATAAATCAGCTCGGGCTGAAACAATGGAAATATCATCATGTTTCTTCCCGGAAAATGTCCACCCCATTTCTGGAGCAAGATGCCCTGAATGAGAAACTTTCTGCAGAGGATCCTCCAACATATTTTTGCTACTTGCTTTCGAATATTGTGTACGTCTAGGTGGACCAATTGGAAAACCGGAAGCTGCTTCTTCCATATGGGGGTTAAACGCCTCACTTCGACTCTTTGGATTTAAGAGTCGATTGGAATGGCCCTGTCTTCTCTGTAAAAGAATAAAACCAAGACTTGGTAAGAGGGTGAGCCGTATGTGTAAACAAATCATGTTAGGAAGGCTACAACAATGTCAACTAGAATTAACCATCTTACAATTGGAGTAAGCCTTGGGTAGACATTTGGTGTACAACAATTCAATGCCACAACTCTACCCGTGTAAACTTGTTTTTCCTTTTTAATAGCTTAGACTATTGGTTGTTTATTTTGCCATTTGCCTTACAAATATATAGCTTTCCCTTGGATGCTCTCTTCTGTATAAAGTCATGTGGACAAGCTAAAGGTCCATTTTTGAAATGTAAAATTGATGTAAGCATTAAGCAATGTTAAAATAACTAACTATTTTTCCAACGCTTAACGAAGTATCAAATTCTTAAGCTACATCTATTTGATGCATATTTGAATTGCCAGGAAATAGGCTGAGCACGAGGTGAACATCGTGGTGATGTTATTTTAGCATACTTAACTAACGGGTGTTCTAGCCATACTATTGACCACTCAGAAAACAGTTTAGTTCTTATGGCAATGGTAAGTAGCTAAGAAAGGACAGAAGTGACCTCAAGACATAAGATGGAAAGAGAAAAGTAAACTTATCTTTCAACAGTACATACTGTTATTGGAAGAAGACTTAAATTGCAGACATAAAAGTAGTATTTTAATACGTTTGAATTTGAATAGAGATATATAACTTGTTAATATGAATCAAAAAGTTTGGACGTTATTCTATGTACTGAAGAAGGCCCAATACGTTTATCACCTAAAAGTTCAGAATAATGTCGACTTCTTATGGTGTAAATCTGGAGAACAATCAGCACTCTAGCGGCCTTATAATTTGAACCAAAATCATAAAAATAAGAAAGATAAGAGGGGCGAAATGGAAGAAGATAGAGAAACAGAAATGGATAAAAACTTTAACCAGTCTTTCCATATACCTGCATTGACCTAGCAAGCACCAAGTTGGCATCAGGTGCTGGAGCTGCCCGCATTTCTTTTGATCTTCTTGCATCATTGTCACCCCTATGGCCCCTAACTCCAGGGGTTCCCCGCCTGTAAAAGTTGGTAAACAAACATTAGGCATCCCTTTGTAAATTATATATTTATACAAGTTAAAAGAGAAACTTACAATAAGACAACCGAAATTTATAAACTGGATGCCACAAGTAGGCTAGTCAATTGACAGTGCCTCGTCAAGGCAATTAGGCTTATTTACAAATAACAACAATAAATTTCGGGGTAGATACATGATCATAGTTCGCCATTCTATTGGAGTCATTGCTAATTCTAACAAAGGTCAATTACTTTATAAGAATGATGTCATGAAAATGCACAAAGAAATGTAGAGTTTTTATCTTTATGACACGAAGTAAATAAATTGTAATTCAGCCATTAGAAAAGATATCAGAAGAGAAGAATCAAGAGAATTATATGGCCAGACTGGTCATTCAAGCCAGCAACTGTAACAGAACATACCTTCTAGCTTCCTCTTCTCGCAATTTTGCATCAATCTCTTTGCTGGGAGGGTATTTTGGCAAACTTGATGGATCACACGCAAATGGTTTTGTCGTAAAGAACTGTTGGAGAAAAACAGTATTAATAAAAAAACATCAGTAATGAGACATTTTATTCTTAAGACTTGGAAGAAACTCTGTGTTATTAGAAACCTAATGTCACTAGAACAATGAACTATCATACTCATACTACTAGAACAATGGAGTATCGATCTTCATACTACTAGAAACTTATGTATTTTAAAATACACAACACATCAACATAGCTCAACCTTTTCCTATTACTGGGAGAGTAAGAATGTAATTATATCTTTATCACTCCAATGAAATCCAAACAGAGAAAGAGAGAGACGCTTACCTCACTCTTGAGAGCAGCAGCGGCAGTTCCTCGAATTGCAGGGTCAATAGAAAGTAAGGTCTCTATCAGGGCTATTGCAGGACCAGAAATATCTTTAAAGAGTTCAGCAATTCGCCGTCTGTAAGGTTGAATAGGTTTAAATCCAGTCGAATGAGGTAATTTTGATTTTCTCCAATAATCCTCGGATGGTGAACCACAAAGTTTGAAAATCTTGTGCAATTGCTCAACCTACAAAGTCAAAGAAATCTATATAAATAATGGACTGAGGAAATATCACACCCATAATGTTGCCGCTTGTCATAAGCAACCAAGACAAACACGCAATTAAAGCTAGTACATTAAGCATGTTTGGCTGAGCTTAGAGAAAACATAAAAGTTAATCTCAAATATGAATATAGAGCACGTTTGGTTAAACTCAGCCAAACATGCTCTATATCCATGCATAGGGATTCTTCATTATAAAATCTAGTGTGGGCATAGAATCAACTCTTTTACGTTTCTCTTAACCACCATCACTGACTGCAAATGTTTCTACTAATAATGAATATGCTACTTAGAAGATCAAATAATTAACAATGCCCGTTCAATAAGCCCATATAGTGATGCCACTTCCGAGGACATTAAAGTCGTAAGGCCTGCAATTGCCAATGTTCATTTGAAGACTAACAGCAATATTCAGCCTAAAAGTGAAGGTAAACAACACTTTTATATCTTTAAACTACCCTCACAACTGCCACAGAATATTTGCTGGTGATAAATGTCATACTGTCAAGGTCAAATTATGAAAATACCCAGTAAAGAACCCATAACTGACTCAAAAGGTGTTAGTAAAACTCATTTCATGTATTGTTTACTTCGTCTCTTCTCCACCAGGAAAAGAAATAAAAGAGACAGGCGTACAGGTGCAGGAAAAGAAAAGAAAAGAAAATTGGACATTAAAAATGGCTTGGGTATCGAGTGAGCAATATTTCTTGGAAAGAGAAAAAAAAATTCAAGAAAGGGCAGTTGAGGACATTTGATATTTCTGCAACAGTGAAAGACAGGTTTCTAATACCTCTGTTCTACCAGGCATGATCGGCTTCCCTGCATATAATTCCCCAAGTATGCAACCAGCACTCCATAAGTCCACTGCAACACCATAGTGAGTTGCTCCAAATAAAAGTTCTGGTGGCCGATACCACAAGGTCACAACACGGCTAGTTAATGGAACTATTTGATGATTATCAAAATAACTTGCTAAGCCAAAATCTGCGATCTTCAAGATGCCGTGATTGTCAATTAAAAGATTTGAACCCTTGATATCTCGATGCAGGACACCATTACTATGGCAATAATCAAGTCCAGTCAGCAGCTGTTGCATGTAACATTTCACCTAATATTCAAAAATATATATAATTAGTTGGTCTAAATAACAAGAAAAAATAAATAAAAGGTCAATCTTTCAGAGGTTTTGGCTTTTATATTCCAGTGTGGGTGCATTAATCAATTATAATTAGAAAATTAATGATGTAATGGATGCCCCAAGTCCATGTCGTGTTCAATCCAAACAAACATAAACCAAGAACAACATATTGCTAATCAATAACAGTAAAAATGAACAAATGATGTAAAAGAACCTGAGCTTCGGTAAACTTTACTCCAGGAAGTGATGCAAGCCCAGTGAGATCATGTTCCATATATTCAAAAACAAGATACAAACTAGACGACGTTCTAGACGTGACCAAGCCCTCTAGTTTAATTATATTTGGATGGTCGAGTTGTCGAAGAAGGAGGATTTCCCTTGCCATAAACTTTACACTTTCAGGATCCATATTATCAAAGCGCACTTTTTTCAGAGCAACAACTTTATTATTCAGGAGATCACGACCTTTGTACACGCTACTGTAAGTTCCTTGACCAATCTGAAACAACAATATGACATCACAAAAGAGCTAAAACCAATCATATAAATATAACATTTGCATGGTTGACAGTCTAATAACAAGTTAAAGGAATAATAGTTGCAGACTTGCAGCAAGACAAAGCACGCCAGTTCAGTGTTCAGAACATCCAACAAGAGATGTTGATTAATTGAAATCTCCTAACAGGCCTGTGATTCATATGGAATTTATATATCACACCAATTAATTTTAATTCTCAGAATTTCCATTAACTCCAATGCTTAAACCCATTTTTAATGAATCTAAAGTGCCTATGACACGATTTGCATGATTGCATCCATTGCATGATCTAAACATCACCACTGTTAGTCCTTCATTCTTCAGAACTGTAAGTTCGATGATTATGCAAAGTTTGTATGCAATACTTCCCTTAAATTGATAGGAAAAAATCTACACTTCTGAGAATTTCATCTATAATATAGACCAGACCTACTTTTGAAACCATTACTGCAGAACTTCAAAGGCTTCAATATGACAGTTTTTTAACAATAACATTAAGCATCAATACAGTACTCATCGTTATCAAAACACAAATATGCAAATCCGTGAAGATAGCAATTAAGAGAAAGTAAAACAACTAAAACCATGAGATGAAATTCACTATCCAGATAAGATCAAGAAACTACTAGCAATCAACAAATCAAACCTTATCCAGTTTCTCAAAGGTGTCAGCTTTACGTGGAATCCATCCCCTGATCGCTTCACCAGCCACCATGACTAGCCAAGATGGCCATCCTGCTGCAACCTGTTCTCCTTCTAAAGCTTTGGGAACACTTCCCATACAGGGAAAATTATTCACAACTTCACAATTCTCTATGTTGTTCTCGTAGTGATCATCCCTCACCCTACTTGATCTGTTCCCTTTCTTGTCAATCGACCCGATTCTTACACCACCATTCTCTAACTTCTCCTTCACCCTAAAACTCTCCCCCTTCTTATCAACCGACCTAATTCTTAGGACACCATTCTCCAATTTCTCCTTCACCCTAAAACTCTCCTGTCTTCTCGACGAAATATGTTGAGCCAATTTCGATGCCTTTCTAATCAATTCTCTCTGTTTTGGGCTCTCCTTGCTATCTTTGATAGCTGAAGAAGGTTTTCCACAAACACAACCCATAAAGCTAATAATAAAAATCCTAACTTTACACTTGCAATTCCATCAAAATACCCATTCACGATCCATTGAATGAAACATTATATCAACTCAATCAAAGAGGGGAAAAAAACCCCCAATTCTTTTTATGAATTATTCAATACTCTCAAGCAATCAAAGCTTCAAAAATTAAACTTCCCACATGGCGTAATCAAAAACCAAGAACCGAAATTCTTGTTCAATAACTTCATGAACAAAAAACTCAACCTTACACTCAATCAATTATATAAAAAAAAAAAAAAAAAAAAACCCCCAGAATTCTTTATATTCAGGAATGACTGTTTCAGCTGTTTCATCGAGACGCAAAAATATTCTTGAAGAAAAATTTATATGATACTATTTTGACTGTTCAACACGGTTATATATATGTATAAAAATATAAAAAGAAGTATATTTGGTTTATATAATACATGCACAATTACAGCCGGCAAACAGCTCTATGGTCAAAACCTGTAACCGTTTTTCTATAACCATGAGTCGTAAAAACAAATCTGGTATTGGAAATGTTATTTGGCATGTGAAAATGTTTTTGAATTTCCATTTCAGAATAATACTTTTATTTTTACTTTTAGTTTTTTATTCAGCGAACACGACTGTGGAATGTCGTTTTGTACTTGTTACAAATGTTAAGAAAGATGTTTGGGCAGGACTCATCGTTGCGGGAGTTGTGAATGTGTCGGTCATTGAGAAGTGCTACAACTCTGATGAAAAGTTTAAAAATTAACTTATTTCTTTTTAAAATATTGAGACCAACTTAAAAAAGGGTAGTGGAGGACTTCTCTTTGGTGGCCAAACCGGTGTAAGAAAAAGTATTGGAGGAAGAAGAATTATACAAGTGTATGTAAAGATTGCGATTGTTATATCATATCCAACTAAGCAAGGGCTATCCTACTGTAGCGAGTGTATAAACATGCTCCCACTCTCTAGCATCAATATAATCGTACGTGTATAGCACCTGGACAATCGAGGGATATTGATTGTAATGGCAAAAAGTATCAAGGATCAATACCCCTATAAGGTCTTATGAATAAAGAAAATACATGTGTGATGAGCCGTTGATCTTTAGTACAGAGTCATCTATTGGACTAAAGTATGGTCACCGATGGGAGTAGCAGTTATGAACTTTATTACTTTGTTTGGGCTTCTACTATTATACATGTCGGGCAAGAAGATAGTTGTTATTTTCATAATCGAAGACTAATAGTTGTTCAATTTTTATTTAACTTCAAGTTCGACTAATGCTAGAAATCACGTTTAGTAAGTAGAACTATTCAAAATTTAATATTTATTAATTACAATAGTTGTGTAGTAAAATTCGTCAACTATATTATCTAATTTATAAATCAAATATACAAAGAATTATCGACTTTATCCTATCTTCATTCCTAGACCTAGTTGAGGATTATTTTCAGCAATAGAAGGCCGTTGACTTTCATTTTCATATTGCCGACTTCGACTGCTTACCAAGCTAATCAATTTTTATTCAAATGTCCTTGTCAAATTTGAGTAATTTTATTTAGAGTATATTTGTAAGTATTTATAAATAGTTTAAATTATAAATATATAAAAATAAGTCGTGAATAAATAAGGAGTATTTATGAATATTTCGAAATACATGGATAAATGTAACTTAAATGTTTATAAATAATTTATAAACTTGAATTAAACATAAGCTTAATTCAGTATATTAAGCTCTTGTTTGGTACACATTAAAATTTTTATTCTTATTTTTCTACTCATTTTCAACCACACATTCTTCAGTAAAATAATATTTTACATCACATCAATAATTGTTCCTTCTTTTTCGACCACATATTCTCCATCAATCTACTATTTCAGAATACATTCTTCCAAAATATTGTGACTCAAACATACCCTAAATATGTCTTTATTATTTAAAATGAAAATTTAGATGAACTTTTACAAATATATTAACGTGAAATTATTATTTATTTCGTTTACTCAACTATACATGAATTTATTATTTATATTTATTCTTATATAATATAACTATCATAATAATAAATAATAATAATAAAATTCTCACTGCAAACGGAACAATTTTAAAATATTATTTGAAAAATATATTAACGTAAGACTATCTGATAATTACTTTCCTTAATTGGGGATTTCACACTTATTCATAGGCTTTCATTTGGTTTAGTTACCCTTTCTTTTTTCTTGTAATTCCTCTTTAATTAACATTAGACCAAATAGATACTATGTCCAATTTAATTTTGTAATTTTCACTTTCTATATTGGAAGATCAACTGAAATTAGTCAAATATAATTTGAATCAGTCTCTCCTGATGAGTTTGGTAAGTTTCTGGTAAGTTTCCATCGATTTCCTTACCCTAGAGTAAAGAACTAAGTCGTTTTATTCAAGTTCAACGATTAGCAATCCAACAAAAGACAGAGTCGGTCAAGATGTAATCGTATTTGATTGTTCTTAAAGGTATTTAACAAATTATTTTTTTAAAAAAAATTATTGTGTTCTTTTCATTTCTTGATTGCAAGTGGGGGTTGCGGGATTTTGGAATTTTTTTTAACGTTGAAATAGATATTCGTTAAAAAAAAAATATTGAAACTAATAGAAACCACCCATCAAATTTATTTAGGACAAATTTGACTCTCAAGATCGTCCTTAAAAGACAAATGTGAAAGAAAAGTTTATTTACCTTTAAAATTCTTAATCAACGACCTCTAATTTGTCTCTTAATATTGTGAGCACGAATCCAAGTGTCTTATTTTAATTATAAGTGGATTCTAAAATTACTCATAATCTAAAAAATATAGAATATCATTATCAAAACTTTCATAAATTTGGAATATCCCACTTGTAACCAAATTTGTCAAAGTCATGACACAAAAAATCAAAATGACGGGACATTTAATTCATTGATATTTCAATACCAAGCCGGCATAAATTTCAATCTAGAAATTTAGCTTGTTTGTGACGTTTTTTTAGGGTTGAAGATTGAATTATTTTGTGGCTACAAGTGCATTCTACGGATAAAACAAGATCACATTGCCCAATTACCAACTTTTATCATGTGGTTCATGCTCTTACAATAATATTGATAATAGCGATAATAATTGTATATTTTAGAATGTATGATTTAATTCCATCTTTAATATAAGATCCATTTGTACATATTATTATCTACGTTCAAAAAGTCGTATGTGTTTAGAAGAAGTTTTTACATTTTATATTTCAATAGATATGTCCTTTAACACGATCATACATAACATATTATGAAAATGGGGTTGTATTGTGGATTATCACGTGTCAATCTAGATTAAAATATTGAGACGAGTATGCTACAGATGAAGTCTAAGGGACCGTTATCTTTGTATTTCAATTTTATATTTTGAGTTTTGAATTCATTTTGTATTTTGTGTTTTGAATGTTTATTTTGAGAGTTGAAAATGTTTTCTTTTTGACATTTTGAAAAATTGTTCTGAAAACACCAAAAACGCATTTTGAAAATTTTTGTTTGATTATAACTGAAAGCACTCAAAACGATAAATTTGTTGTTTTGAGTTTTCTTTGTGAAGTTTTAACTTGTTTTCAAAAACACATTTTTGAAAATAGGAAAGAGAACACGTTTTCACTATTTTGAAAAATAAAAAACAGAAAACGGCTTGAAAATGGTAAAGAGAACAAGCCCTAATCTTTTCAAAAAGTGAAACAAGGTACTTAATCTTCAACCTTAGGGAAATTGGGCTCCATAGGACTTTTAGAAGTAACCATCTAGAAATCCGCTAACTCAGCCTGAAAATTGCAATTTCCCAAATTTCAAAGAAGCATTGTTCACAGGGTACCTACAGGCCCCTCACAAAGGGGGACCCCACACTATTTTTTTTTTAAATACATGTGAGGCCTTCTTTTGTAAGGGACCTGTAAGTGCCCTGTAGTGGTAGCAACGAGCCGAGTCGGAAAAAAAAAAGTTCGAGCCCGAGCTTTTTTAGACCGAACTTTTTTTGCCCGGCTCGATTTTTTGAATTTTTTTTATTAATAAAAATCTTAAGCTGCTTATAAAGGTAGCTTAATTTAAGTTGCCTACGGAAAGCTGCCATTAAAAAAAAAAATTAAATTAAATTTTTTTTTAATTGGTCGGCTCACTCGGGTTTTTTACGGGCCGAGCTTGAACCGTGCGAGTTTTTTTGCCACCACTAGTGACCTGTGAACAATGCTTATGGTAATGAAGCACTGTTCATTTCTAAATGGGCAAAAGCATCTCTCCATGCTCCTTGTCCAACTTAGGGTTTGTTGACTTCTGAGCCACATTATTTCGAAAGAAGTATTTTTTTAAATAGTAGATTGATGGAGAATATGTAGTTGAAAAAAAAAGTTATTGATGTAATGAAAAATATTATTTTATTAAAAAATGTGTGATTGAAAATGAGTAGAAAAATGAAATGAAAATTTTAATGTATATCAAACAAGGGCTTAAATTCTTTAACCTTTACTCATTATAATATTATACGTCTCGTCAAATCCTCACCTTCAATTAATTAATTAGCGCCGCTCGTCCTCATAGATATTTTCATACTTTGAAATGCATGGAAAATATTTTACATACTTTGAAATGCATGGAAAATATTTTGTCGTACTTTTGCATTTATTGTATTTTTTAGAATATTAGCCCCTGTTTAGTACACATTAAAATTTTCATTTTTATTTTTCTACTA
The DNA here is from genome assembly GCA_903798395.1 of Fraxinus floribunda. NCBI lineage: Eukaryota > Viridiplantae > Streptophyta > Magnoliopsida > Lamiales > Oleaceae > Fraxinus > Fraxinus floribunda. The sequence continues at coordinate 12,004 of CAIGRS010138991.1, forward strand.
ATTTTCAATCACACATTTTTCAATAAAATAATGTGTTCCATCACATCAATAACTTTTCCTTCTTTTTCAACCACACATTCTCCATCAATTTACTATTCCAGAATACATTCTTCCAAAATAATGTGGATCAAACACACTCTTATAGATAAATAAGTCGCCTTCCCAACAAACTTTTTTTAACGAAAATCATTATTGTAGACGAGATGTGCTAAATAATGGAAGATCGATAATAATAATAATACACCGAAAAAAGTTAGAAATATAAATACTATAATGAGTAAATATCAAGGACCTTAAACACAATTAAAATATGGTGCAACTAATAAAAGTCGTAGTTTGAATATATTTATTTTAGTTAAAATAACTACTTTTTTTTTTAATAACAAAAGTAACAATAATTAAATTCACGCCAAGAATGAAAATAAAATAGAAATCAATCCCAAGTCCTACGCGCCTAAAATCTGTATCATATCCAAATACATACATAATTTAAATTAGTCACTAGTGGTTGTCAAATGATTCTTTTATAGTCAATCTTGCCATTTTTGAATTGTCAAATGATTGTTTTATAGTCAACATTGCCATTATTGAATCTAGTTTTTTTTTTTTTTTTTTTCTCATTTATCATTTTCGTATTTATTTCTTCTAGAAAATAATAATATTAATATTTATTTCGGGAAAAGGATGTGAAATCTAATCTCATCGTACTAAGGGTTTCAAAAGATTACATTGTTCGCCATAATAATAAATTTAG
>CAIGRS010139012.1:0-11766 GCA_903798395.1 Fraxinus floribunda
GGTATACACTATGCAGTAGAAGTCAATGGACATGACTTCTCTAGAAATCATACACAATAGCAATTATCGTAATTAGTATGATATAACGACTTGAGTAAGAAGGATTGGATCGTTACATATGACATATCGGTCAAGTATCTCTCAAGATTACTAATATATGTAATTTCGACTTTACATATGAAAATTTTGATTGACTTCAAAGAATTTTTTTTTTTTTTTTTTTTTTTTAACTAAAGTAATCAAGTTTATGACACGAGGAAAATTACGGTCAAGAATAATTTGTAATGCAAAGAAGAAAACTTCTTTTTGCCTAATTATAGCCGATTTATTTGAAAATCTATTTGTATATTATAGTGGACTAAACCCCTATAGAAGTCATACACAATAGCAATTATCGCAGTGCTACTACAACTAGGCCGAACTATTTACAAATGTTTATGACACGGTTTGCTCTATTTGCTTTATTGCATGTTGCAATATAATATTTTATCTCAAATATAATAAATTTAGAAAGGATAATTAGCACTTCTCACCTTTCATTGTTATTGTAGAAAACGTTCATACCTTTCATTTTTAACATTTTCACTATACATTGCGCATTTCTCAATTAAAAATTATGAAATACATCTTTGAATAAAATAAAAAGAAAAAGAAAGAAATTAATTGCAATCACGGTCCCATTTTTTAAAAAGTTCAAATAAGTCACAAATAAATTATTAAAAGGGTCATTAGTATATAATGTTCATATCTTTCACTGTTATTGCGAAAAGTCCATACCTTCCTTTTTTTGGCATTTCACACATTTAATTGCGTAAAACACAATTTTCATCCAATTTCTCAATAAAAAAGTTGTGAAATAACGAATATAACCTCCTATTGAAATAAAAATTTATGAATTAATTGCAATCATAGTCCCAAATGTTTTTAAAAGTGTAAACAAGTTCCCAATAAATTATTAAAAAAAAATGCAAACGAGTCCCAAATAAATTATTAAAGAATGAGAGATTAATTTTTATTTATTTAAATAGGAGGATATATTCATTATTTCACAGTTCTTTATTGAAAAATTGGATGAAAATGATGGTTTACACAATTAAATGTGTAATTAAGAGTGAAAATGCCAAAAGAAAAAATGGAAGGTATGGACGTTTTTCGCAATAATGGATAGGGACATTATGTACTAATTACTCTTTTAATAATTTATTTGAAACATATTTGTGCTTTTAAAAAAAAAATTGGGACTGTGATTACAATTACTTTTTATTTTATTTTTTTTTCTTTTTATTTAAAGAGGTGTATATTTGTTGTTTTATAATTTTTAATTGAGAAAATATGTGAAAATGACATTTTTGCACAATGAAATGTGAAAATATATATATATAAAAAAAAGGTATGGACGTTTTCCACCATGATAATGAAAGGTGAGAACATGTTATGTGCTAATTACAAAATTTAGAAATACTACTCGCCTTTGAATTTTTTGTAAAATTTTAAGCTGATTATTTATTTGCTTCAATTTGATTATTGACTTCAAATTCATTGTAACCGAATCGTATCTAGTTGTTTTAGCTCCCCCACCCCTACTTGCCGGTTGGTGGGGTTAAGCTGAACTAGCTCACGAACCGTTCATCGCCACCATTTATTTTTTCCTTTTTAAGAAAAACTACAATGACAATTAATTGTTTTTTAACGTAAGATAGTAGTATAGTCAGAACATTTCAATTTTGTAACAAGTGTTTGATAAAATCAATTTGAAGTTCTAAACAGACTCAAATAAACATCCTTTTATTTTATTGTCGAAGTGCAAGAAGAGATGACGGAACCAGAAAATAAGAAATAATACCCTACTAAGCTAAAGAAGCAAAGATTGTTCATCGTCGCTAAACGTGCTTTGAGAAGGTAGTCGTTGAACAACAGGCATAGGCAACTCCCAAGTAATATCCGTGCACTGTCTTCATACGGTTCTCGAGGCATTGCAGTGTGTTGAAGCCGTAAAGCATATTCATACGTTGGAATGTTTTAACTACAAGTATATCATCCATGCTACGTGAACATGTTCAACGACAAAATTTAGAATAGATGGACACGTGTCACTCTTTCATTTGACAATTAGAAAAAAAAAAGGCCAGACAAGTGTCACATGGCACTTGTCACCAAACCTTGTCAATTTCCCCTGGTTGAGTAGCTTTATTCTTGGTGCATTGGTTTAATGGACAAAAACTAACCATCAATGCCCACTTATTTTCATCAAGAACATCAAATTCATCTATATTTTATGACTACATCTATCTAAATTTGTTAGTGTAAGTCCACTCTATTGAAGTCATGTCTTCTTAAACAAAGTGATTAATTTGAGATAGACTGTTATTTGAAAGTATTTGAATGTGATGCAAATCAAGTTAACATGTTCTGTTTTACTTTCGAATGTGATTAAGTTTGTGATTCACGGTATTGTGTGGAAGTCCGATAGACTATACTTTTGAATTGCCCCGTAAATTCAATAGGAATCCTTCTCAAATTTTAGTTTCCCATTTTCAAAGGGTTATTCAAAATTAAGTTCAATATTGACTTTTACTCATCTTTTTTCGGCTTTCACCGCAAATTCTACCTCTTGCAAGGCTATCATAAAATGCTCAAAGCTAAAACCTTGAGGCACATTCGTGAAGCTTACACCACGAGGGGAATAAAACACGTGCTCGTTTGTCTTGCATATTCTTGATATATTGTTATTGATCTTAGCATTTTTTGCCATTTCCTTAAAATCTAAATGTTTTGTTATTTATTTTATTTTATTTTCTTTTCTGTGTCTTACTTGGAAGGGGGGGTCTGGGAAAAGGAAGGGATGGAGAATACACCACGAAAGGGAGTGGAGAATACGACAAAGAATGAGAAGAAAGTAAGAGTGACGAGGAGGAAGATGTTGATAATTTCATTAAAGACTTTTGTTTCATGATTACCAACTCGAGAACTTATTATTATTATTATTTTTGTATTTTTACATCATTTTGAATGTTTTATAAATTTTTCTTGTAATTTGTCTAGAGACTTACACATCGCCTCACAAAGATAAAATGCCTCAATACCCGACTAAGCATTTTCAAATTAAGCCTTTTCTATTGCCCACAAGGGATGGGATCCCAATGTGCACATTGGAGATAATTTATAGTTGAAAATCATCAACTTCCGTTTTAGTTTTTGGGTTCTGTAAAAGATTAAGAAGTTTTATTATTATTTAGTTATGGATTTAGATCACGTAATAAAATTCAGAAATTGAAAAAAAAAAAATAGAGATACACTTACGCTTTTATTATTCTTGCGTCATTAATTGAACTCTAAGGCGATTTAATGAATTTAGTTTAAATTTATTCTAATTCACGTAAATATATAGTGAGTTGGCTCGACTAGATATGATTGATTTGGACTGGTGGAATATAAACTGATTAAATTCCTCTAAATACAATATTAGAAATGGATCTCGAAAGCAAGCTCAAGAAAATAATTATGGCATGACAACGGTACCCATTTATCACACGGTATACACTATGCAGTAGAAGTCAATGGACAGTACTTCTCTAGAAATCATAAACAATAGCCAATAAAAAGAAGGTACGAAGTTTTTTTGCAATAATGGTGAAAAATATGGACATTATGTACTAATTACCATTTTAATAATTTATTTGTGACATATTTGCATTTTTTTTAAAAAAAAATTGAGACTGTGATTGCAATTAAATTCTTTTTCTTTTTCTTTTATTTAAAGATATTTATATTTGTCATTTCATAATTTTTAAGTGAGAAAATAGGTGAAAATGACCTTTCGCAACGTAAGATAGTAACGGTGTAGTCAGAACATTTCAATTCTGTAACAAGTGTTCGTAAAATCAATTTGAAGTTCTAAATGGACTCAAATAAACATCCTTTTATTTTATAGTTGAAGATGCAAAAAGAGATGACAATACCAGAAAATAAGAAATAAGCACTTACCCTACTAAGCTAAAGAAGCAAAGATTGTTCATCGTCGCTAAACGGGATGCTTTGAGATCGTTGAACAACAGGCATAGGCAACTCCCAAGTAACATCCGTAGTACTGTCTTCATATGGCTCTCGAGGCATTGAAGTGTGTTGAAGCTGTAAAGCATATTCTAAGTCCCACAACACGTCTTTCATATTAGGCCTATCAACCCCACATTCTTGCAAACACCTCTCAACTGTATCCCCAAATTTCCTTAGCGAGTTAGGATTAATTTTCCCCACAAGCAAAGGATCCACGATTTTCTCTAACTGTCCCTGCTTCTGCCAGGAAATCCCCCATTCAGCTAAGCTGATTTGCTCCCGTGGAAGCAAGTTGTTGATGACAGGTCTTGCACAAAGTACTTCAAGAAGTACCACCCCAAAAGAGTACACGTCGGATTTTTGTGTAAGTTCCAAGCATCTGCAGTACTCAGGATCAAGATATCCAAAGCTGCCTTTGACATCAGTTATTACATGAGTTTGATCAAGAGGACCTGATCGTGAAAGGCCAAAATCAGCAACTTTAGCCACATAGTGTTCATCGAGCAAGATGTTTGTCGATTTGATATCCCTATGGATGATTGCCCCATTAGAACCAGTGTGAAGGTAATGTATACCATTTGCTGCACCAATGCAAATTTCAAGCCTTTGAATCCAAGATAATTGAGAAAGCGAAGTGGATTTCCCCGAGTCGCCCCTCAAAATGTACAGATGATCTCTTAAAGTTCCTTTCTCCATAAACTCATAAACAAGTATCATTTCAGACCTTTCTTCACAATATCCAATCAACGAAACGAGATGCCGGTGACGAATTTTGGATAAAATCATTATTTCAGTTTGAAACTCGGGAAGACCCTGTCCATTTCCTGGCTCACTCCTTTTTATAGCCACTTTTCTACCGTCCCGAAGCATTCCCTTGTAGACTTTCCCAAAACCCCCCTCGCCAATCATCAATTTGGAGTCGAAATTCTTTGTGGCATAGACAATGTCAGACAAGGACACCTTCAAACCGAGGTTTAAATCAGCAAGATGGGACCCATTAGCAGATCTATCAGTTGTGTTAATATGTGAATTCCCCCCATGGAGATATCGCAATGGCAAATCAGGCTTCGCTTTTTTCCGTTTCAAAACAATAAATAACATGCCTAAAACGATGAAAATTATCACCGTACCTCCTCCAATACATGAACCAATGATTGTAAACGAGCTTTTTTTTGTATTCCCATCTGGAGCCAATTACATGAGTTTGATCAAGAGGACTTGATCGTGAAAGGCCAAAATCAGAAACTTTAGCCACATAGTGTTCATCAAGCAAGATGTTTGTCGATTTGATATCCCTATGGATGATTGCCCCATTAGAACCAGTGTGAAGGTAGTGCATACCTTTTGCTGCACCAATGCAAATTTCAAGCCTTTGAATCCAAGATAATTGAGAAAGCGAAGTGGATTTTCCCGAGTCGCCCCTCAAAATGTATAGATGATCTCTTAAAGTACCTCTCTCCATAAACTCATAAACAAGTATCATTTCAGACCTTTCTTCACAATATCCAATCAACGAAACAAGATGCCGGTGGCGAATTTTGGATAAAATCATTATTTCAGTTTGAAACTCGGGAAGGCCCTGCCTACTTCCTGGCTCACTCCTTTTTATAGCCACTTTTCTACCGTCCCGAAATATTCCCTTGTAGACTTTCCCAAAACCTCCCTCGCCAATCATCAATTTGGAGTCGAAATTTTTTGTGGCATAGACAATGTCAGACAAGGACACCTTCAAACCGAGGTTTAAATCAGCAAGATGGGACCCATTAACAGTTCTATCAGTTGTATTACTAAGTGAATTCCCCCCATAGAGATATCGCAATGGCAAATCAAAACTCTCAGCAGGCTTCGTTTTTTTCCGTTTCAAAACAATAAATAACATGCCTAAAACGATGAAAATTATCACTGTACCTCCTCCTATACATGAACCAATGATTGTAAACGAGACTTTTTTTGTATTCCCATCTGGAGCCGAACCAGTGTCCTTGACAAGCTCCATGATTTCAACTCCATTTAGAAAGGATATTTTATGACGTGAATCACTTGGAGGCCCAATACTGATTTTCATAAAACCAGAATCATCCGAATCAACTACAATATTAACGAGGAAAGGAGCGGCATTTGTATAAGTACGGTTAAATGGATTTATTCCAGTACTGAAATTACCATAGATAGAGAGATTGAATTCGAGGCGTTCGTTTGAGGTTTGGCTAACAATGTCACAGAAATGAACCCGAACAAAGTGTGTAGCTCTTTTCTTCACATCGAAATTCCATGAAATGTTGAAATTATTGTTTGGCCTACTTTCACTTGTGTTCATTAGTTTGGCAGTCTGGTAAACATAATCAGGGGCGTCAAACTTGGTGGCTCCTCCAGGCACGTAGGATATAGGGCTATCGGTAGGAAATTTGTTTATTGCCAAATCCTTGTTGAACAAATAAGCATCATCAGGTTTCCAACTCCTCAACAAGGTGTCATTATTTGGCATAATATTTGATCCGCCAACGTTAATCCTATGAATTACACGTAAGGGGCTAGACAACAGACTCTTGTAGACTGTCGCGTTTCCTTCTGGAGTTATATTTGATTCAGAATCAGGAATGAACTCAAATGGGGTAAGAAAAAATTCAATTGCATTGACAAAAGCAAGAGAATTCTGGGGTAAGAAATGAATCTTTAACTTTCTAGAGGTATTAAATTGGAGGAAGAACTCTTCGATGACCGGTAAACGACTGCCGTGTTTGACACTGTAATTCGATAAAAGGGAAAACCCAGAAGCCAAAATATTGAATTGAGCGTCGAAGAGATTTTCCTGCGAGGAAAAGGGAAAGAAATGGAAACGTACCGTATAGGTACCATTTTGGACTTCATCTAGCTCATACCAAGATGGTTTCTTGAAAATTCTGGCACTTTGATAGAGTTGCGGAGCTGGAGTAGGGTTAATTGTGCTGATTTTGTGGGAGGACAAGGTGAAAGTGCTGGAATTCTCATCGCCGATGAAGGTCCGACCGTCGAACATGAAGCTAGAAGCTGAACCGCAGTTGATGAAGTAGTTTTCAGGTAAAACATAATCCGAGGCCAAAGAGAAAATAGAAGAAAAGTGAAACAGAAACAGAAGAAAAAGAGAGAGAGATTTCTTGTGGAACAGAAATTTTTCCATAGTTAATCTCACTGATGGAGAATTAGTGCGTACTGATATGATAAAAGGAAAAAGCCATATCAACAGGGTCAATGACCCACTCCAAGGCGCCCTATTGGAAGGGGGCTGTCGGTGGCTCTGTTGATATAGCACGGTTCTATGATATAATTGGTGTGCAGGGATGAAGAAATGAATTGTTGAGCCCAATTATTACGAGTTTGTTTGGTAGGAATTTTTTGGAGAAAGAATTGATTTTAAATTGTGATATGATGAGTAATGTGTGGTTGAAAAAGAAGAAAAAATTATTGATGTAATGGAAAATATTATTTTATTGAAGAATGTGTGGTTGAAAATGAGAATTGATTTACTGCAGAATTGGAGAATCAAGAACAAATGGACCCTACATATTAAAATTTTCATTTTCATTTTTCTACTAATTTTTAATCACATATTTTTCAATAGAATAATATTTTAAATCACATCAATAATTTTTTCTTCTTTTTCAACCACACATTTTCATTAATCTATTTTTTCAAAATACATTCTTACAAAAAAAACATGGCTCAATCACATCTAGAATGATAATATAAGACACTGCAGGTGAGAACATGGGTGTGGGACGAAGTTGACTTGACGTTGACTCGTAGTTGCTTGTTTCTTTTTGTTTAATTTTTAAATCCAAAATGAGAATAATTGAGGATTTATTTTTTAAAAAATACTAATAGAGCAAACTCTTATAAAAACATTTCAATATGCGATATACATCATGGGCTCGTTCGGTAGGGATTAAAATTAAAAAATTAGTCGTTATTGTTGACTTTTATTAGATAAATGGGACCCAATAACGACCATATTTTCAATTTTAATTAGATTTTAATCCCTATCGAACAAGGCTCATATCTATTGAAAATAGCTAAAAATCTCTATATTTGAAACTTTTTGTGCAAAAAAACCTCTTTGCCTTTAACATCCATCAGATTTTTCGTTATAGTAAAAAAAAATTGTCGAAAGTTAAAAAGAAATAATTGCAATTTCAATACCAAAACTTTTATTTTTTCACAAATTAAATCCAAATGTTTTATATGCGCCACCCACGATTCCAAATCTTTAAAACTTTATTTTTCACCATACCTTTTCTTACCCCACTTCGTCTTCTTTTTCAAAAATAATTTTTTTTTTTAACATAAAAACCAATTAAATTAAAATAATTAATTAAACCAAAGAAAAAAAAATAAAAAAACAAAATTTATTCTTCTTCTTCCCACCCCACACCACCCCCAACAGAACAAACCAAAACCCTGAAAACCCCAATCTTCTCTTCTCCTGAGGCGGGCTCAGTAACAAGAAAAGGAGAAAGATTAGCGGACCACACTCATTCAAAAATAGACGACCATAAGAGTCAGGCGAAGCTTATCAGGACCCAATCTTCTCTTCTCCGGTCGTCTCCAATCGTCCAATCATCAACCCATAGCTTTTCTTCAATCTGCAAGATAACACCCGAACGAGAAACAGATGATCTTGAAGAGCAGAAGCCAAGCCACCTGGCCAGCCAAGTTTGCCACTAGTTTGACCCGGTTTGGCTCCGTTTATTGCAATTCTTTTATTCTCCGTTTACACCATTTTCGCATTTTTCAACAGGGATGATATTCCCACCTCAGAAAACCTGCTTCTAATCTTGATCTTCATAGCAATTTTGCTCTTTTTCGTGGAAAAAAGAATAGCCTAAATTCACCAAAACTTCGATATCTTCAAGAAATTTAGTGATGAATAATGAATATGCTAAAATAGTTGCCTCTTCTTATTTGACCTCAAAACAACATTCAAAATCGGTGCAGTGGTTCATCGATGAGCCATTTTGTAATTGTGCTAGTGCTTGTGTTTTTGTTTGATTGTGATTCTGCGAAAATTTCTTGCTAGTCTAGTGCTCGTGTTTTTCCGGTAGTCTTGGGCGACGGCGACGGTTGCGAGTCCGGTGATTGGTTTTGCCATGGGTGATGGTGATGGTGATGGGGTTGGGCTTAGGGACCGCTACTTCAATTTTTGTTATAAAACATTTTGATTTAATTTGTGTAAAAAACGAAAGTTTGGGTATTGAAATTGCAATTATTTCTTTTTAGTTTTGATATTTTTTTTTACTACTAGGTGCAAGTAACGTGCAATGCACGTTTGCTTAGTTTATATTTAATAGTTTTATTTAAGAATTAAGTTTTGCCATGGGTGATGGTGATGGGGTTGGGCTTAGGGACCGCTACTTCAATTTTTGTTATAAAACATTTTGATTTAATTTGTGTAAAAAACAAAAGTTTGGGTATTGAAATTGCAATTATTTCTTTTTAGTTTTGATATTTTTTTTTACTATTTTTAACAAAAAATCTAACGGATACTGACGACATGAGAATTTTTTGCACAAAAGATTCAAATATGTATGTTTTCTGCGACTTTCAATATATAAAGGGATGTATCGCAAATTGAAACGTTTCTAGAACCTAAAATACGATAATTAGGAAAAAGAAAAATTCTTAACCTCCAACGGTACTTTTTGCTCATTCACATTGGAATGTTTTAACTACAAGCATACCATTGCCCCCTTCCTTTGGTGCATAAACCATGCTACATGAAGTTGTTCAATTACATAATTTAGGATAGAGGGACAAGTGTCATTCTTTCATTTAACAATTAAAAAGAGAAAAAAAAAAAAAAAATTGGTTTAATGGACAAAAACTAACAATCAATATCCATTATTTTCGTCTAGAACATCGAATGCATCTATATTTTATGACTACAACCATCTAAATCTATGAATGTAAGTCCGCTCTATTGAATTCATGTCTTCTTAAATAAAGCGAGTAATTTGAGATAGACTGTTATTTGAAGGTTATTGAATGTGAAGTAAATCAAGCTAACATGTTCTATTTTACTTTAGAATGTGGTTGAGTTCGTGATTCACAGTATTGTGTGAAAGTCCAGTAGAGTATTCTTTTGAATTGCCACGTAAATTCAATAGGAATCCTTCTCAAATTTTAGTTTCCCATTTTCAAATGGTTATTCGAAATTAAGTTCAATATTGACTTTTACTCATCTTTTTTGGGCTTTCACTGCAAATCTACCTCTTGCAAGGCTTTCATAAAAATGCTTAAAGCTATAACCTTGAGGCACATTCGTGAGGCTTACACCTCGAGGGGAATAAAACACATGCTCGTTTGTCTCGCATATTCTTGATATTTTGTTATTGATCTTGCATTTTTGGCCATTTCCTTATAATCTAAATGTTTTGTGATTTATTTTATTTTATTTTCTTTTCCGTTTCTTACTTGGAAGGGATGGGATGGAGAATACACCACGAAGGGGAGTGGAGAATATGACAAAGAATGAGAAGAAAGTAAGAGTGATGAGAAGGAAGATGTTGATAATTTCCGTAAAGTCTTTTGTTTAATGATTACCAACTCGAGAACTTATTATTATTATCTTTGTATTTTTACATCATTTTGAATATTTTATTAATTTTTCTCGTAATTTGTCTAAAGACTTACACATCGCCTCACAAAGATAAATGATTATTCTTCTTGTGCATAAGGAGTCGAAGAAACTAATAAATGATTTCATTTCTCTAGTAAGAAACAAACCCACAAAGTAGTAAGGAAAAGAGAATGTGAATATGTGTTAGTTATGGATGAATGGAGGATTTGTAGAGCAATTTATACTGTAAGATTTATTGACTAACAAGGGAGGAAAAGACTGTTATTTTGCAATACCATTCAAAGAGAACGTGAGAATTGAAATATTTAGAATGGGAATGGAATGTAATTCTAAACGAACTTGCATGTGAGGTTCATAAGCAAAGAAATTAAGAGATTGTGAGTCTAAATTGGATAGCATTTGTTTCTAATTCAGCTCTCCTATGGTCTGCATGCGTAATGGAAATTCATCATTTTCGTGTAGTTCAATTCTATTTTTAGGACATCGAATATGCACATATGTTTGAATTCAAATTAGGTGCTGAATTTGAAAAAATATTTTTTTCCCATACTAGTCAATTGTCAACAAGTGCGATAATGCTTGCCCGCATCCAAGACTGTTAAGAAATATAGTGTTATTTTGTTTTATAGTTTATTAAGGGTGGAATAGTCTTTTTAGTTTACTTTATTTTAGCCTATATAGTATATATAGTCTCTTTATATTTAGGTTAAATTATCTTTTTTTGTATTCAATTTTCATNGTGGAATAGTCTTTTTAGTTTACTTTATTTTAGCCTATATAGTATATATAGTCTCTTTATATTTAGGTTAAATTATCTTTTTTTGTATTCAATTTTCATTATGCAGAATTACCGAAACCCTAACTTTCTCTTTTTCTTTATTTTCTTTGAAATATTTAACATGGTATCAGAGCAAAGTTTCATGGGACAATGTTTAATCTCAAACACAGCTTTCGCGGATCCAACTTCAAAATTATTATTTTTTAGAAAAGAGACAATTTCGAGATGATTTTCTTTCAGTTTCTGCAATTTTGTATTTCGTTTTCCTTTCTTTTGCGATTTGATTTTCCTTATTTATTATGACTACTGAAAGAGACAATTC
>CAIGRS010139023.1:0-14222 GCA_903798395.1 Fraxinus floribunda
GAACGAAGAATTTGCCTGGGGACATAAGTATAACTGGGAACATGATCAGACTCCACATGAAGAAGTAAAGCATCGTCTGTTCCTTGAAATTGTGCAAAATTAAGGGAATGATTCTGTATTCTGTACACCATCTGATAATAAAGAGTGGCTGCATATGTGATAGAAGATGGTATGGCTCCAACAATTTGAACTTGGACTTTTAAGGTAGTAAGTAGTTGTGGATCAGATATGAGCATATTGAAATTTGGAAACATTGTGACCAAAACAGTTCCAGCATTGAGACAGTTCCTATACAAGCATGATGATACTCAGAGAAACGAGTATCCAATAAAGTAATTCTTGAAACTGTAGGAAGACCTTTTCTTCCATGAAGAGTTAAGGCAAATCTAACAGCTCCAATGTGGAGATGAGTATATCCTTCAGATAACTATACTCGTGGAAGATGAGAGGGTAACTCCAATGTAACAAATTGTTCTTTCTCAATAGCAGACAGAAGATGTTGATCAAACTTTGAGGCTTGAACAAATTCTTTGGCTTAGGACTTTTGGGGAGAAATAAGGCTACAGACAGTTTTAGTAATAGACAGGCGAGGTTTTTTGTAAGGGAAGTACGGATTTACAAGAGGTAGATCTGTGAGTGAAACTTTATCAGATTCAGAAAGATATGATATCTCATAGAGATATTCCATTTTAGAAGCATCAGATTTTCTAAAAGAAGTAGAAGAAGAAGATGACACATAAGATGATTTAGGCAAAGGAAAATGATTAGAGTTTTCTGGAAAAGACATAATTAAAAGATGTTCTTCCTTAATTTCTTCCGGTACTTAGTAACATAAATTATCATGATATGGAGTGAAATAGCAACATGGCTCTGATACCAAACATGCGGAGTGAAAGCAATCTTACAGCAAATCAGGGTATTCTAGCCCACACAACGCCTCAATAGGCTCAACAAAGGGCCTGACTTTTGGACTTGCTGCAAATTACTTTAACCTCGTACGGATAATATAGTCAGTAGAGCACATTCTGATGTAGAGTTCACCATGAAGGTGCAACTGCAAAGCATACTTATGTTTCTACTCAGATCTTACTACATCACTCTAATCTATAATTACTTTGTACCTTCTGAAATTAAGTAGGAAATGGAAGGTTTTTAGAAGAACATAATGTATATAATACACACTGATTATTATTGATAACTTTCGATCATTTACAATGAAGGAAAGCTCTCCTTATATAGAGGAGAAGATCATAAAAAAGTACAAGACTCACGCGTTTTCGACATGATGGACACGCATCATTATTTTACAAAGATACTACAGATTTTTCTGACTCAATTTATCTTTTCTTTTTAGAAAAGAAAGATTCAATAATTATTTATGAGGTTTAAGGGCAAAATGTGATAACATAATCTGCTCCTGCACACGTGTTTGTACTTGATTGATCATCATATGCATAACTATATGCAGTAGGGCAAGCATCCTTGAACAATTGAGAGTAGTTCGAAGGCGGGCATGTCGCCGCCGTTGAGTAATTGCCGGTGCAACAATATTCCGGTTTGTTAAAAGCGGCGCAAGCACTTTTGCACGCCACTACTTCGCCGGAAACAATCACTTGCAGCGCTGATGGGCAGCTCTTGTTCAGGTCAGACACGCAACCGGCATATTGGCATTCACCGGAGCCGCCAGAGGGCCGCACTCCGAGTGGCAGATTGTAGCCATCGACAATGCTTACGTCGTAAAAATCTTTCTCAGCATTGCTATTTCCCAGGGTGAATTCCACCAAGCTTGCAGGGGTTACCGCTCCTCCGGTGCATTTCAATCCGCCACCACAGTCGGCGGTGGCGCATGTGCCGTTGCCGTTGGCATCGAAGCTGCAGCCAGTTCTGGCCCAGAAGCGGCCGGACCAACCGGGTGGGGCTGGAATTTGCTTGGATTCCTCGGGGGCTAATTCAAATCCTCCGCCACCAAGAACGGGTCCGCCGTTGCCGGTGAGTGTTCCCGGCCAGATTGTTTTACTGCAACTGCTTTTGAGGGTAAACACCGTGGCTGAAATAATTCGACTCCCTGAAATGTATGATACAAAAAAATATTATGAACAAATTCTTACCTAATCTTTGAACGGGAAACCGAAAATTATTAGGAACGGAGTCGAGCTTTTTTTTACCTATGAAGAATTGGGCGATGAGCAGAGCGCAGAGTTTTATCAAACTTGCCATTTGCTTCTTCGATGTAAAGAAAACAAAGAATCATAGATTTGTCTGATAGAAGCTGCCTATTTATAACATAGTACCTTACCCTTTGTAAGTTTTGATTTTACCTTCATTTATTCAAATGAATTTGTTGTTTATTTCGAATATGAGAAAATCAATTTGTCCCACAAATCTTGAGTTAAATTATATATACACGTGGGATCACCATGAATTGCTAATTATTAATATCACAAATAAAATTAATTATTCACCAAAATAATTAATTGTGTTTATTTTCTTTTTAATTACCTCATACATACATTGAAGAAAAATTGTATTTAATTGCTAATGTGATAAAAGGTGTAAGCATATTTTTTGAGAATTCCTTAATTTCAATTATGTAACTGTAACTCTATTGTTTGTTTGGTAAAAATTAAATAAGCAGAATTGTATTCTTTTAAGCAGCCAAAGGTGGTGACTTGTATATAAATAAAATTGAATTTCTAAAAGTTTTTTTTTTTTTTTTAAATTATTTATTTGATCCTGTTCGGAATTCTTTTAAATCAACAAACAATTGTTTCTAATATTGTTCTTTTTTGTAGTTCATGGGATTACACAGTGACACATGCTCGTCCCCCCTTATCGATAATATTTTATTGTAAAAAGTAATGGGTTGTTCTATTTGTGTTTCAATTTGTGTTTTGAATTTTAAAATCATTTTGGATTTTGTGTTTTTAGTGTCCATTTTGAGATTGTTGAAAATGTGTTATTTTTGGCATTTTGACAAATTATTTTTAAAACTCTCAAAACGCGTTTTGAAAATTTTTGTTTGATTATAACTGAAAACACTCAAAACGACAAACTTGTTTTCAAAAACGCTTTTTCGAAAATAGGAAAGAAAATGCGTTTTCACTGTTTTGGAAATTCGAAAAGAAAAAACGACTTGAAAACAGTAAAGATAACATGTCCTTAGGTTTTAGCTATGTAGTTTGAATTTTGAAATAATTCATTATCAATTTAGACTACTAGTCTAAAAAACTAGTATGAAGTGTGAAAAGATGAAAAAATAAAAATGATGTCCAAAATTCAAATTAAGATGACGTCTGTGTAACAATTTTTTTAGTTAACTCGAGAACATTGCAATACACGATCTAATTCATGTCTCAAAGTCCTTTCAGACATTAAGGACCCGTTTGATTGCAAGAATGAAATTGGATGGAAGAAAATGAATTATAGGAAATTGAATTGTCTAGAACTTATTTTATCGGGAATCGCCAATGAATTATATTTGATTGGTATAATTTTTCACCTAAATATATTGAAATTTTGGATCTTTTGGTGTTCGTTTGACTTTGTTTTCCATGAAAATTATTCATTAAAAGGATATAATTTGTTACAATTGAGGATAAAATTTATTTCCATTGCCAAAAAATTTAAAACAAAAATGATGCCTAGAATTTTTTATTTTTATTTTCCCACCAAACCCATGGGAAAAGTTTTTCCTCAAAAACCAAGAAAATGTGGAAAATCAATTCCATGAAAAATTTAATCAATCAAACATACAAAAATGTGGAAAAAAATTTTAATTTCCATCTTTCATGATAAAGAAAGAGCAATCAAATAGGGCCTAAGGTTTTTGCACCAATAAAGTTGGTTATCCATACTCAATAAGAAGTAAGACAGACTTTTGCATTTACCAAAGAACGAATTGCATTAAGATCATCCAAAAGCCAATAAAACTTCAAAGCCAAATACCATTTCATGACTTCCACTACAACAAAAATTACATAAATTACATTTGTTTGACGTGACAATAGGAGCACCTCAACTATTTTGTCACAACGGCAAGGTAACTTTTTTGTGTGTTTCAACTTAGTTACCTAATTTAGAAAAATTTCAATCTGTCACCTAATTTAACTAATCATATTAATCACTCAAACCCATCAAATGTAATGAAGCAAATGGAATGCACTATTCGTAAACATAAATTAATTATTTCAACAAAAAATGACATCAAGTCATCCAAGACGAAACAAATTAGAGATTACAAAATTGAAAATACATTTTTCTTTTAAACAAGAAATAAGTTCAAACAAAGAAAAATCACTGAAACGACTATCCAAATTAACAATAACTCCTTGGAAAAAGGTTATGAATTCTCAAAATCTATAACTTTCAATAATTAATAGTGCTGTGGACAAAGGTAATGACTTCTTGAATAAAAAAAAAAAGAAAAGAAAGAAAGAAAGACTTGACTTAAACCCCACCCATCTCTCCAATTGATCTGTATTTCTAGAAAAGATTCTCCAAAAGTTTATGTACTTCAGAAAAAGTAATATTGGATTGCACGAGATATATAGTTAATAAACGAGCAGTAGTTGTGAATATATTGTTGAAATTACTGTTTAAGTTTGACCGAATACAAAATGTAACTTTTAATTTTACATAAACATAAATGCTTACATTTTGGGTTAAAAAATACAATCACTCAACTTACAACAAAGCTCCATGTCACCCAGTGAACTTTATTTTATTTCAAAGTGATCCCTAAGCAATTGCATTTTTGCTCTCAGATAAATTATTATATTTAATAAAGGAATACATGATACAGAAGACATCCACCTTGGTGCCATGTCAGATCATCATTCACCATTCAATGAAATTACGTACATGTACATGTTAGGTTTTGCTGAAAAATATAGACATACCTATATGTAAGGAGCTTGTAAAATATAATACTTAAATGATATATACCTTATTATCACGTTGTTTGACACACTAGTTAAATCATTCAAATATGTAGATAAGAATTATTCGTCATAATTTAGAGGCACAAAATGCCTTGGAACCTTTTTTTTAAATTTAGACATTTTTCCTTAATAAACTGCTCTTAGAAATGAACCGGAAACATACGAGGAAATAAATGTCGTACATGTTGAATAATGAGTTCCTATCAATAACGATGGCTTGGAAAAAAGTTTGGAAAAAGAGAGAGAAAAACTTGACTTCATCATGGAAAAAGAGAGAGAAAGACTTGACTTCATCACCAATTGATCTTTAATTTCATAATAGAATTCTCCAAAAATTTATATACTTCGAACCCAATTACATCGGCACCTAACAATAGGGGGGGGTGGGTGAGTGGGTGGGAATTTATGGCAATTTTTAATTAATGCAGGGCCCACACCATGTCAGAGTTTGTCAATTGTCAATCCTTTTATGTACAAGTGGGAAAACCCTAAATAAGCCCTACAATTGATGTGGAAAAAGTAAAGAGGCAAGACTCAAAAGGTTGTAACGGAATTGAAGTTGTGAGAAAAGAAATTTTTTTAATTATTCTCAATCAAAGACGTAGACAAACCCATGATAACTAATAAAAAATTCTTAATTATTCTCAATCAAAGATGTAGACAAACCCATGATAACTAATAGGTCACCTGGTTTGAAGTTGAATTATTTTAGGTTGTAATTGAGTGCATTACCATTGCAGGCCGACAAAAGAATATAGTTATGCAAAGTTGATGATAATAAACTTCTTGACAATCCATTACAATCCTCTGGCTTTGCTTGTACTGGAGAGCTTGGTAACGGAGAACATATATCATTATTTTGGATCGAACCTCCACAATTATATCGTTTGTATCATCTCTCCATTTTACTTATCATTTTTATATTTGTGCTTATTATTTGAATTAATCTATTTAGTCTTTACTTACTTGAATTTTTCGGAAAAGTTTTAAAAACCAATTCACCACCTTTTGGTTAGTTATTTTTGGGCTATCAATTGTTATCAGAGCAAGGTGCACATCACATATTTTCCATGGGTTGTAATTGAACTGTGTCTATGATGGAGATTTTTTCCACCAAACTCATCGGAAAAGTTTTTCCTCAAAAATCAAGAAAATGTGGAAAATCAATTCAATGGAAAATTTAGTCAATCAAACATGCAAAAATGGGGAAATGAATTTTAATTTCCATCTTTCATGAAAAAGAAAGAGTAATCAAACAGGACCTAAGGTTTTTGCGACACTTATCAAGTTGGTTATCCATACTCAAAAAGAAGTAAAACAGGCTTTTGCATTTACCAGAAAACGAATTGCATTAAGATCATCCAAAAACCAATAAAACTTCAAAGTCAAATACCATTTCATGACTTCCGGGGATTAAGGTAACAATGGAAAAACTAGACCATCCCTACAAGCTAGGGGGGCAATGTTGAAGATATTTATTTAAATGATATATTTTACCCTTTCTAATCTTTTAAACTTTTAGCTCATGTTTGGTACACATTAAAATTTTCATTTTCGTTCTTCTACTCATTTTCAACCGCACTTCTTTAATAAAAAAATATTTTTCGTCACATCAAACATTTTTCCTTCTTCTTCAATCACACATTCTTCATCAATCTACTAATCCAGAATACATTCTTCCAAAATAATGTGGTTCAAACACACCCTTAAATTAGGTGATTTGACACCCAAGTCAAGTCATTCGAATATCTATGAAATTAGTAGTAATCATGACTTCAAGGCACGAAATATATTCAAATGCCCCCTACTTGGTAGCCATTTCTTTGGAAAAATATTATTTTAAATAGTAAATTCTTGAAGGATGCGTGGTAAAAATAAGGAAAAAATTTCGAATTTACTTTTAGAATATTTTATTGTGTGAATGTATGGTTGAAAATGAGTATTTTAAAAAAAGAATTTTACAAGAATGGAAGACAAACCTGAGCTTATTTTATTATAGTTCTCTAGTTTGAAGAAATTCTTCTGATCTTGTAATTTAGACATTTTTTCCTCAATAAAATCCTCTACAATTATGAACCGCTAACAGATGAGAAAATAAATATGTCATACTTGTTAAATCAATGAATTTCAATAGATATTGATGGCTTGAAAATGAGTTTGGACTTTTTTGTAATAAAAACAAATAATAAAGACTTGACTTCATCACTATTGATTTTAGTTTTTATTTATGGAATAGAATCTCACATAAATTTGCAGTTGAGTTCCAAATTATAAGTTTACACAGTAATTTTATATATCATAGTTACTAGGTATGTCACACGGATCAAAGGCATTGATCGAGAATTTCGTACATAAAGTTTTGGCACCAATTAGTGTCTTGAGATGTTAAATAAGCGAGAAGTGCTAGGTGTACCGGGTGGCGGTTGACCGAACCCCACCGGCACCTAACAATAGGGGGGGGGAGTGAGTGGGTGGGGATTTATGGCAATTTTTAATTAATGCAGGCCCGCACCATGTGAGAGTTTGTCAATTATCAATCATTTTATGTACAAGTGGGAAAACCCTAAATAAGCCCTACAATTGATGTGGAAAAAGTAAAGAGGCAAGACTCAAAAGATTGTAACGGAATTGAAGTTGTGAGAAAAGAAAAATTCTTAATTATTCTCAATCAAAGACGTAGACAAACCCATGATAACTAATAAAAAATTCTTAATTGTTCTCAATCAAAGACGTAGACAAACCCATGATAACTAATATGGTCACCTGGTTTGAAGTTGAATTATTTTAGGTTGTAAATGAGTACATTACCATTGCAGGCCGACAAAAGAATATAGTTATGCAAAGTTGATGATAATAAACTTCTTGACAATCCATTACAATCCTCTGGCTTTGCTTGTACTGGGGAGCTTGGTAACGGAGAACATATATCATTATTTTGGATCGAACCTCCACAATTATAATTATATCGTTTGTATCATCTTTCTATTTTACTTATTATTTTTATATTTTTGCTTATTATTTGAATTAATCTATTTAGTCTTTACTTATTTGAATTTTTCGAAAAAGTTTTGAAAACCAATTCACCACCTTTTGATTAGTTATTTTTGGACTATCAATTGTTATCAGAGCAAGGTGCACATCACATATTTTCCATGGGTTGTAATTGAACTGTGTCTATGATGGAGATTTTTTCCACCAAACTCATTGATTGACCGAACCCCACCGGCACCTAACAATGGGGGGGGGGGGCAGTGAGTGGGTGGGGATTTATGGCAATTTTTAATTAATGCAGGCCCGCACCATGTGAGAGTTTGTCAATTATCAATCCTTTTATGTACAAGTGGGAAAACCCTAAATAAGCTCTACAATTGATGTGGAAAAAGTAAAGAGGCAAGACTCAAAAGGTTGTAACGGAATTGAAGTTGTGAGAAAAGAAAAATTCTTAATTATTCTCAATCAAAGACGTAGACAAACCCATGATAACTAATAAAAAATTCTTAATTGTTCTCAATCAAAGACGTAGACAAACCCATGATAACTAATATGGTCACCTGGTTTGAAGTTGAATTATTTTAGGTTGTAAATGAGTACATTACCATTGCAGGCCGACAAAAGAATATAGTTATGCAAAGTTGATGATAATAAACTTCTTGACAATCCATTACAATCCTCTGGCTTTGCTTGTACTGGGGAGCTTGGTAACGGAGAACATATATCATTATTTTGGATCGAACCTCCACAATTATATCGTTTGTATCATCTTTCCATTTTACTTATTATTTTTATATTTTTGCTTATTATTTGAATTAATCTATTTAGTCTTTACTTATTTGAATTTTTCGAAAAAGGTTTGAAAACCAATTCACCACCTTTTGGTTAATTATTTTTGGGCTATCAATTGTTATCAGAGCAAGGTGCACAGCACATATTTTCCATGGGTTGTAATTGAACTGTGTCTATGATGGAGATTTTTTCCACCAAACTCATCGGAAAAGTTTTTCCTCAAAAATCAAGAAAATGTGGAAAATCAATTCAATGGAAAATTTAGTCAATCAAACATGCAAAAAGGTGGAAATGAATTTTAATTTCCATCTTTCATGAAAAAGAAAGAGTAATCAAACAGGACTTAAGGTTTTTGCGACACCTATCAAGTTGGTTATCCATACTCAAAAAGAAGTAAAACAGGCTTTTGCATTTACCAAAAAATGAATTGCATTAAGATCATCCAAAAACCAATAAAACTTCAAAGTCAAATACCATTTCTTGACTTCCGGTGCAACAAAAATTACATAAATTACCTTTGTTCGACGTGACAATAGGATCAAAATGAATCGAGCACCTCAGCTATTTTGTCACAACGGCAAGGTAGCTTTTGTGTGTGTTGAAACTTAGTCACCTAATTTAGAAAAATGTCAATCTGTCACCTAATTTAACTTATCATATTAATCACTCAAACCCATCAAATGTAATTAAAATTCACTTATGCGCCGATGAAGCAAATGGAATGCACTATTTGCAAACATAAATTAATTATTTCAACAAAAAACGACATCAAGTCATCCAAGACGAAACAAATTAGAGATTACAAAATTGAAAATACATTTTTCTTTTAAAGAAGAAATAAGTTCAAACAAAGAAAAGTCACTGAAACGACTATCCAAATTAACAATAACTCCTTGGAAAAAGGTTATGAATTGTCAAAATCTATAAGTTTCAATAATTAATAGTGCAGTGGATAAAGGTAATGACTTCTTGAATTAAAAAGAAAAAAGAAAAGAAAGAAAGAAAGACTTGACTTAAACCCCACCATCTCTCCAATTGATCTGTATTTCCAGAAAAGATTCTCTGAAAGTCTATGTACTTCAAGAAAAGTAATATTGGATTGCACGAGATATATAGTTAATCAACGAGCAGTAGTTGTGAATATATTGTTGAAATGAATGTTTAAGTTTGACCGAATACAAAATGTGAATTTTAATTTTAGATAAACATAAATGCTTAGTTGGCTCTTCCATAAAGAGCAGAGTAGACAGTACTATTTTGGGTAAAAAATACAATCACTCAACTTACAACGAAGCTCCATGTCACCCAGTGGACTTCATTTTATTTCAAAGCGATCCCTAAGAAATTGCATTTTTGCTCTCAACTAAATTATTACGTTTAATAAAGGAATACATGACACAGAAGACGTGCACCTTGGTGCCAATGCAGATCATCATTCACCATTCAAAGAAATTATGCACATGTACATGTTAGGTTTTGATGAAAAATATAGACATATCTGTATGTAAGGAGCTTGTAGATGATAATACTTAAATGATATGTACCTTATTATCACGTTGTTTGACACACTAGTTAAATCATTCAAATAGTTTAGAACCCGACGTTAGGGTATAAACTATATACTGATGGTCGTGGAAGGAGGGAATTCCTTAACAGCGATAGTATAGAATTCGGCGTTGGAAATGATTGTTCAGTTTTCTTTTGCAGTTGGCGGGGTAGGGTAGGATGGAGGAGGAGGCAGAGGGGAATGGGAGGAAGATGATGAATAGTTCTCTTCTGTTTTCCATTTTTTTCAAATTATGTTATGTTACAATAGCAAAGTTACCATTTTGCCCTTTTCAAATTTGGTCAAAATCAAGTTCTCTAGTCAGTTAACGCTCACTATCCATTTGTCCTTGCGCTACAATAAAGTGAAAGGTTTGGGACCTTTGGTAGTAAAAACTAAAGGTTAAGGTAAAGTCTGCTAAAAGTCGAAAGGTTTGGGACCGCTGCTGCAATTTTCCCTTAAATCAATGACTTCCTATCAGTATTCTAAAATGTGTAATATATTGCGATGCGTGGAGGTCAAACTATGGGTTATGCAAGTTTAGGCGAGGCATAGACATAAAAAGACGGAAAAGAGGTTTTATTTTTTATTTTTTTTTATTTTAATATCATTTTAATTTTTAATCGATTAAAAAATTATTTAATAATTAAATACCTACCAAAAATTTAAAATAGATTTATAGGAATTTTATACATTTTTTTAAAAAAACTTTCAACAAAAAATAAGTTTCAAAGGTCAATCAGCATTTAAGTTATAATTTAAAAGAATTAAGTGGCTTGGCGTTTCCGCCACGCTTCTCACATAGGTGCGTCTTCTAGAACATTGTTTCCTATTAAATCCGATGCCTTAGGAAAAATGTTATGACTTCGTATATAAAAAACCAAAAAGGAAGACTTGACTTAACCACCTATTTGGTTATTATTTTTTATTTCTTGGAAAGATTCTCCACATAATCTCGCGAGTACCAAATTACACGTTTGCGATATCAGAGTTACTAATTTCATCAAGCAAATAAAAGTCGTTGATGGAGATTTTTGTATAAAGTTTTGGCACGAATTACAGAATTATTGTCTTAAGTAACAAGGGTTCATTTTATTTTGTGGAAACATTAACACCATTCATGACAATCCCATGTGGAATGTTAACAAAATAATCTCATTAATATCACATTACATTTTTCTTTAAATACATTCATTCTAGTTTTCAATAAATATAAAAATTCGAATTCTTGACTCCTTTATTATGTGGTTAAAATAATTTTTTTATGGGAAAATTATAGTAGCGATCCCTAACTTTTCAATTTTTTGTAAACTTTACCCTAACATTTATTTTGTGCCACTCATAATTTCAAACCTTTCAAAAATATGCAGCTAAAATCAATTTTAAAAATTAAATTTTAAAAACCAAAGCAATTAGAACAATTAAACTAAAAAAAAAAAACAATCTATCCCACTCACGCCCACTCATCTTCATCATCTTCTTCTCCTCCTTGCCGACAACAACCACGACGACATCACTCTCTTATCTCTCCTAAGCCCACTACATCTTCTCCTTCACCTACAGTTGCCCACCCTATATTCATCTTCATCTCCAAACTATTGTAGATCCAGTGGCTAATAAACATGTGGCAAAAGCTGCTAAATCGTAGATATGGAACATGGGTACTGTGCAAATGAAAGACGAATTCAGGCAATTCAAGGATGAAATCAATAGTCATTACAGTCTAACATGAGCTCTAAATCAGGTAATTTCCTAGGCATGGAATGGTGGTCGAGAGTAATCTAGAGGATACTCGAGATTTGGATTTGGATTTGGATTTGGATTGTGGCTGAAAGTCACAAGAATGGTGGTGGCTTTGGATGATGGCTGAAAGCAGGGAAATGATGATGGATTTGGGCGGTGGCTGAAGGCAGTGGAATTGTTATGGGTTTGGGTGGTGGCTAAAAGGAAGGGGAATAGTGGTGGATTTAGGAGGTGATTTTGGGCGGCGGCTAAATGCTGAGGAATGGTGGTGGTTTTAGGATGTGACTGGCATTATCCTATGGTGAAGGGGTTGATTTATTTTTTATTTTTTGGTCTTTAATTTAATTTTTTAACTTATGTAATGTAACGAAAATACAAAGTACCATTTTGCCCTTTTATTTTGGTTTTTTAGTCAACTAACGATCAAAATTGGACCCCAGGTGCATATTTTTGAAAGGTTTGAGATTGTAAGTGGCACAAAGTGTAGGTTAAGGTAAAGTATGTAAAAAAAAAGTGAAAGGTTAGAGACCGTTGCTACAATTTTTCCCTTTTTATTGTTGAATTTGCACAAAGATTTAACGAGTCTTAATTCAGTCTATTACTTATTATGTTCCTTATTAGTCTACCAATAAGTTTAGTATAAAAGAAAGACATATTTAAATGAAAAGAAAAAAAAGTCTTTTTCTAGGTAAATTGATGTTAAATGTATAGATTTTTATAGATATATCATATATGTATATAAACATTAAATTTACGTAAAAAATCAAATAAAACCTTAATAAACTTAATAATGACGCTATTTGTTAGAAAGCAGAGATCACGCAAAGATTTTTGTTATTATATTTGTCCAAAATACCCTCATTCTGTTATTGTAAACATATTTGTCTGTGATTCCTTACATGTGTTTTTTTCCTTCTCTTTTCTTTTTAATATGTGATAGTTTAAAACTCACCCTAATTGTATTACGATTCATGTACCCTTGAATCTAAATGTGTTATTTGAGTACACGATCAATAAATCTTTATTTATATTACATTCTATTACATGTATTACGGATTTAACCAATGAAAATCAAATTAAAGTGTAATAATTCAATTAAACAAAATTGAGTTACAATTACTCGATTAACAATGGATTGAAGTATAATTACCACGAATGAAATTTAAACACGAACAAAATAAAAACCGAATGCTTTTAGAAAGTGCTATACATCCACCCACCCCCATCTTCCTCTCTCTCTACAGATTCAAATATGAAACAACCATTATTTGGCTTTCTTGGCGCTATGCCGCTCTAGTCTTCTCATGTACTTCTCAATATCCACCACTTCATTCAATTTCCAGATCTAAGTATGAAACATACGTTGTGATGCAAAGAGCAGACACGTTGTTACACAACTGAACAAAATTGAAGTGTAGTTACTTGATTGAAATGAAACCAAAGTATAATTATCTCAAATGGAATTAACCTTTTTCACGTTAGCATCTAAAAATCAAAACCCCTTTCGCGACTTTGCCTCTTACAACGCGTCCTTCTCTAGAGTGCAATTTATTAATCGTTTTGCATTCCAGCAAAATTCGAATCCAGCTTGTGAATTGCAATCAGCCTTCTGCAAACCCAAAGATAGTTTTGCTTCCCTGAATCCTCGCTACTAGTGGTTGAATCTGCCTCCCTTCCCGTAGTTGGACTGCTTAATTTTTTATTTCGATTCTTTGGAAATATATAAGCCCTGGAAAAGGAGGGAAATGAATAGTGATTAGCACAGTGAAAAGGGGAAAATTGGAATGGAAGAAAATGCCCCTTTTTAAATTGGTCAGAATTTTCCTTTTTCCATTTTTGAGGTCAACTGACGGTGGAGCTAACATTTTCTGTCATGAACTGTACCTGATAAAATTCTCAAAGGCTTGTGACTTGTGGTGACATAAAGTCAAGGTTGAGGTAAAGTCTGCAAAAAAAGGAAAAGTTTGGGACTACAGCTGCAATTTTCCCAAAATTAAATGGAAAACTAATGAGTTTATGATAAATAAATCTCATTTTTTTAAAAGAAAAAAGTTAGACTCAATATGAGTATATTGAGTTTGATAAACTTTTTTCATAGCAGTGAGATTCACTTCTATATACTGATGCTAACCATGATAGTGAGTTTAAGTTTAGATTACACCAAATAGACTTTGAGACTATATTTCATTCTCAATTGAGAATTAATTGAA
>CAIGRS010139035.1:0-15593 GCA_903798395.1 Fraxinus floribunda
AAACGTTTTATCAAATAAGTTTAAATTGAACAATTATATACCTGACATTGGACATCTATGCCGTAGTGTTTGTATTCCACATACAAGCATCTGGACAACTGATCAATGTACCTGCAACTCAATTTTATTTCATATGAAAATAAAAATAAATATTTAATTTGAAAGATAGATAGTCACAATGTACTTTTATATTAAGTTACAATTTACAATGTTCAAATGCTATATGAATTTAGGCAATCTAGGTTGAACAATTGCATTTAAAAATTTAAGTTATTAAAGTTAAGAAAAACACTAAAGGATATTTATATATTTAGGGTCTGCTTGTTTCTGATTAAAATCAAATTTTAATTTAAATCAAAGTCAAACAATCAATATTAACATCTTTTATGAGTCACACAACTTTTCAATCACACATTTCAAAAACTTCTATCACAATCTACTAAAAATCTAATTTTAATTCCCCACCAAACACCCCCTTAACATGTTCTATTTTATTCACATTAAATTAGTATTTTCGTCGTCCGATACATATTATTTTTGTAATTAAGAAAATGGCCGACTTCAATATATTTTCATATAAATTGAGTGCAGTCCAATTGTAGCTAGCATATGGCCTCACTTTATTAATTCAATCTAAACTGCATAGCCTATAATATTTAACAACTCCATGAAACCAATAGCTTTCTAACATGTGAACTTGGTGGAGCTTTTATAGAAAGGTGGTAATTAGAATGCACCTAATGGTATATTTAGTGCATTGCATTTGACAAGGCTGAATAAATCAATAGACCAACATGTCACATGCCACTTCTTAACTTAACTTGGACAACATCTATGGTCACCTTAGATGTTGATTATTATTTTTTATAAACGGCACGAGATTTTATCTTTAACTGACATGACCATACAAAATGATGATTCATTTGAGGATGTCAATCTTGAAATCCGAATATTCATTTAAGCGTTTGACGAATTGAATTCGATAGTTTCAACTTTCTGCACTCTGACACAATATTAAGTTTTGATTGTTCATTACAAGGTTGACTATCTAAGATGGAATCTCAAAACTGTGGACGTATTTGATATATTGTACGAGACAAAAGAACATGGTTTTAACTCGTCTTCCTTTAGTAATAGTGTCCGATTCACCATATCAACCATAACACCGAAATTGTTGTAATATATTTGTGGGCATGAAAAGTGAGCAAGTTATAAAAGGTGAGATTTAGAGAAACAACCATGCTACAAGTACAAATTTTTTTTACCTAATGTGTTACTGAATTGATAAATGACGGCCCCCTATTGGGGGGCGTCCGTAACCAATTAGATAAAAAATTATGTATAACAATAATAATTCTTTAGAGAAAAGAGGGGGGGTGGGGGGGCTTACGCTTTGGTAGCAGCATAGATGGCATAAAGAGGATGAGAAGGTACGACAATGGAAGCACCAGAACCAATATTAACAATTGCACCTTTCTTCCTGGCAACCATTTCTTCTATAATACCTCTTGTAATCAAACTTGTACCTTCCACATTAACTCTCACTAAATTCATCCAAATTTCTTCATCCACTTCATGAAAAAACATTGCTGATGGATATGTAACTCCAACATTATTGATTAAAAGCCCAACATCCAAACCCTTAATGCCCTCTTTCATTTCAAGAATCCCATCTGAAATATTTGGGCCCGAAAAGTCGACTTGGAAAATCTTGGTCAGTGTATTGGGATATTTGGCTCGAATTTCATTACTCACATTTTTGAGTTTGCTCAAGTTTCTGCTTACTAGTATTAGGTTAAGACCCTTTTTGGCAAGTTGGAAAGCAAAAGCTTTGCCTATGCCATCAGTTGAGCCAGTGATGAGTGCCCATGATCCATAATTCTTGAGATTTTTGGGTTTTCTGAAAAATGTTATGAAGATCCATTTGAGAAGGAAAATGGTGTTCTTGATGATAGAGAGAAAACCTAGAAGAGAGAGAAGAATTATCCACAAAGGTTGTGTTTTTAGATGAATAAAGCAGGCTGAGAGCATTTTTTGAACCTTGGGAAGAGCTAAGTTCAAAGGTTTTAGTTTGTTGAGGTTCGTTGTAAGCTTTTTCCGGACTTAAGGAGAAAACCGCAATTGATATTTCTTTATTGATCTCTCTTTTCTCGAAAGGAAGAGTGTGAAATTCTTTTTCCGGGACCACGACATTGGATCCACGCATCAGTTTATTTAAATGCAAAGAACATGATCTACCAGTTCTTCCTGACTGGCAAAAGCAGAGCATAATATTGTTTGGTCTGATCATTTTATTTATAAGTGAGATTATAAGAAAATCTAAATACGAAGAAATCACTCTAATTTATAAGTCTTCTTGCAAGAAGCGTACATGTTGATTATGTGGCTCATATCAAATTATCAAGAAAATCAATAATGCGGAACATATCTTAGGGTGTGTTTGATAGACCATTATTTTCCATGGAAAATGGAAAATAAATTCCAACTTCCACTTTTACCTTGTTTGATACACTTTATTTTTCATGAAATTTTTTTTTCACTTTTGGCTCACATGTTTACCAATTCCTTGGTTTTGTTTTTTTTTTTTTTAAGCACTTGAAAAAAATTCCAGATACAACGGTAAATTTTTTTTATCACTTTTAGTGACAATTTTCATGCAAAACAAAGTCAAACGAATGGTATTCGGTATGATAATTTTTTTTGACAAGTGAAACAAATTCTAAACCCAATGGTAAAATAAATTATCACTTTAATGGACAATTTCTATAAAAACAAAATCAA
Source organism: Fraxinus floribunda (assembly GCA_903798395.1). Classification (NCBI taxonomy): domain Eukaryota; kingdom Viridiplantae; phylum Streptophyta; class Magnoliopsida; order Lamiales; family Oleaceae; genus Fraxinus; species Fraxinus floribunda. The sequence goes on from CAIGRS010139035.1 coordinate 2,782, forward strand.
ACATACACCAAACTTTCAACATTTTTCAGGTGAAAAATTACACAAATCAAGCACAAGTAATTACAATTTTCAGTAAAATAATTTCTAGACAATTCAATTCCCTAGAATTCATTTTCTTTCCACCAATTTTCCACATTTGCACCCTTAATTCTTTGGGAACGGTTCTTTATTACTGGATCTTGATTCCAGATCTTGAAACTTGCAATCTTTTCATGTTTATGTTCTTCACTTTTGATCTTGAATTTTTATTTTTTTTTCATTTGATTCTTTAATTCTTGATCTTGATTTTTCTTATTGATCTATAGTCTTTATTCTTGAATTCCTTCTTATTGATTCTTGATTGTGAGTTTTGGATCTTCCTGTTCAATATTTTTTTTTTAGTATTATTGTGTTGATAAGATGATATAAAGAATGAGAATCACATATGAATTGGGGATCATAACCCTATATGTATCCATAAGTATTTTACCCATCATGAAATACAATTATAAAGAAATTTGGTATCTACATATATAATATGGCCTAACACTTTATTTATTTATCATAATCCCAACAATTTAATTCTTTATTAGATCACTTTAATTAGACTCAACTTTAAGATAGTCTTATACGCAATTAATTACATATGTAAACCAACACAACAAATTAATAAATTCAACAATCTCCCACTTGAGCTTACCTGATAAAAGTGTATAACCTTATGAAGTTAAAACTTTGATAACCAAAATCATTTTCAAACAATCTAGTCCATTGATTATATCAATATAGGATCAAAGCAATCTTCATTATAAGTATGATAACTAAACCCATCAATAATCACGTATACCAATACAATCAAATGACATAGATCAAGTGTAGACATTAACCTAGAACAAATTAAAGTGAGAAATGTACTTTCCTTCACACGTCAAGTGTGGTATTTAGTATAATCTTACTTTATGTGTTTCAGATTTTCACAAAAATAATAGCCAAATATTTTATCATTTTCAGGCTTTTGCTATTCTTTTGAACTGAATCAGATGTAGCTTCCTTATTCTTTAACTTGTCCTTAGAAGTATTTGTCAAGTGATGTTCACATGGGAATCCATATTATAAAATCAATAATTTCAAATAATGGTAAACCTCATCACAAGAAATCGAGTACAACATTGATATTTAGTCTTTGTACATAAATACCAACTTGAAAGTTGCACTCTTGGTGGAGTAATTAAATATTGACAATAAATTCAGTCAAATATCAAGTCTATCTTTGAACCGACTTAATATACATATAATGAAAAACTTTACAATTATCATATATATATACATATTTTTATCACAGGTGTGCAAATAATTAGGTCAAGTTAGTACCTTCCTTTGGATCGGTCAATACTCGCATGAATTACTTATACACAACTTTCCTAATATTCTAAATAAATTAATTTCGACAAGAGAGATTACTTTGGTAACATGTTGCTTCAATTAATTTATTTCAAAAAATTAGTAACCTGAAAGAAACTTTAATACCAAGATTTTATCTTGATTGCCATCTTATATTTTATTTTTATTTTTCTCTTTTGTTGCCAAAACAAGAAGAAAAAAATAATGATGAGGACAGAAACAAGACGTTGCAACACCTTAAAACTGGGCGCTAGGCAACTTCTAGTAGTAACCGGGCGCTACAGCTCCCAGCAGCAACTGGGCGTTGCCGACTTAACTGAACGCAGTGCTACAACGTCATGTCGCTGTGATGATGTAGAAGTACCAAAAAAATTCCCAAAAAATCCGAAATTTTGATATCTAGGTTTGAAATTCACATCCCAAAATTTTGTAAAACCAAAGTATAAATTTCAACCCTAAAATCTTCCTTTAATCTTAATGGTTTAATATGGAGTTGTCTCTGATACAATTTGTTGAAACTTTAAACTTTATAAAACTAGAAAATTTAGAACTTGAAATTCTAAATTCTTTTATTATCAAGATCCTCCATATCAAGTCATCAAGAAAATTAATAATGTGGAACATACTTTAATTCTTTGGGAATAATTCTTTATTACTGGATCTTGAAGCTTGAACTACAATCTTTTCATGTTTGGATTCTTCACTTTTAATCTTGAATTTTGCCTCTTTTGATTCTTTAACTCTTGTTCTTGATTTTGCTTCTTGGTCCATAGTCTTGATTCTTGAATTCCTTCTTCTTACTTTTTTATTGTGGGTTTTGGATCATTCTCTTCAATATGTTTTATCTTGCATTTTTGTGTTGATGTGATGGCACGAAAAATGAGAATCACATATGAATTGAGAACCATAACTCTATATATATCCATAAGTATTTCGCTTATCATGAAATACAATTCTAAAGGAATCTGGTCTCTACACATATAATCCGACTTAACACTTTATTTAGATGTCTTAAATCCAACAATTTAATTTTTTATTAGATTACTTTAATTGAACTCAACTTTAAGATAACCTTATACAAAATTAATTATATAATTAGGCCCACACGACAAATTAATAGACCAAGCGATGTAATCATATTAGAAGTTAACAGATTATTCACGTTGTACAATAGTAGGCGTAGACACATTGTCGAACCATTTAAACTCTATTGTGTCGATCTTATTGTTCTCCTTTTTTAATTTTATTGTTCACGTTTTGTGCAACAAAGTGACAGAGAAATATTTAATTAGTATTGAATGAAACATACACCACATAGGTGTTTAATACTATAAATGAGATGTTATCCTACTCGATTACACAAAATAAAGGAAGATTTGTATCCAATTCAACGTAGGAAAACTACTCATAATAATTCTCAAAGTAAGAATGCATCCTTCTACAGTTTTGAATCACGAAAGACTTCAAAAATTATGAAAAAGACAGACACGTGAAATTATTCAATTATGAATTCCATACCATTGATGGAGAGCAAATTCACAGTTGGCTGTACTATTTTCGGCTAGAATCAAACCTGTCTTTTTTACGGCTTTTATTTCACAGTGGGGGCCGAGCTCAAAGTATTGAGACATGACACACACACACAAAGAGAATGTTGTACTATGTACAGCTAGGTTTAATTATTCTCTTTTGGATCCTTCGTATTAATAATTCTCATAAAGAATTTTGGGAGGTTGGTTATTTTTTTTATTGTTTGAGGCATCAGATCATGTAGTGGCCGCCAATTGTGTTGGATGTGTAAAGCCTGATCATACGTACTGGACACCCTTTTCTTCGACAGCCATTTTTCAAAATGATGATGATAAATTAGATCAAAATCATGCATCTGCACCTACATCTGCATCAAATGATTTTAATTCAAATGAACTTCAAATAGCTCAGATAGAACAAAAGTCTCAAAATTGGATTATCCCAAAGGTAAATAAAAGTTCTATCTACGAGATAGGAAAATTTGGTTTTACTCAAAATTATGTTATCAAAACATTGGAGCAAACTATTCCAACCAAACATCAAACTGTTTCAATTAATCTATTTTCAAAAGAAGCAATACTAGTTCACAGGAAGAAATTTAAATTCTTCATGTTGGACTTGTTCAAATTACAGTCAAACCTCTATTTAGACTTGGTCTAGATATTCCAGTTCTTTTAACGTTAAGAGACAAAAGACTTTTAAGATTTGGACATTCATTACTTTCCATACTCGAGTCTAACCTCGAGAGTGGACCAGTATTTTCAAATTGTTATCCAAATCTTCAATTATTCTTCAAGATGAAGTTATTCTTAGTTCCTTAATCTTCAAGTTCAAATATTGATGATTGTTCAAGAGCTTTTGTTATAATATATCGAATATATTACAAGCTTTTGAATACTCAATTCCATATTCGAGCACTTCGATCTTCTTCAAGAGATGAAAGTCTTTGGTTGAAGTAAATACATTTCATTCAAATGTTATGACTCCCAAACGTATTCCTTGAAATCTTCAATCTCGTGGAGTAGAATGAGATTTTGAAAATGTTCAAAACCCAAATTCAGCCCTAGTTAGAAGAAATCTTGATCAAATTATTTCTTTTCCCGATAGAAATGTCAGTTATCTTTGATAAAATTTCATCTTCAAACACTCTTCAAAGATCTCATTCATCTAGATCTAATTATTTATATAGGCCAAATACTTTTCAACCTTCAAGGTTTTCAACATCATCTTTAAAAGAAGTTGATTTTAACTCCAATATTCCAAAAACTCATTATCAAGTTGATAAGGAAGTTGAATCAGATCAACTTGGTTCTCCAACTTTATTCGATATGACGCCTCCTTCAAAAAGGTTTGATCAGCAATGTAATGTTATTTCTTCTACTATTGATAGAAGAAATGAATTCATGACTAATAAAATCCCTGAAGTCTAAAATTTTAGAAAAATATTTCAAAGAAGTTTTTCTCAAGAAGAAATAGAATCTTACTGATGAGAATTTGAAGCATTTTCAGAGGATTTATGTTTTTATGAGTGGGTATATTTTAAAGTTTATAGTAAAAAACGTACTAAATCTAAAATTATTCAACATACAATTTTTTCAAAAAAGATTTGGAAAACACATAAGGGTGACACTTTTCAAACTACTCATCCTCCTATGCAAGAAATTGTAGTTTCCCAAGGAAATGATGAAATTCTTGCATCCCATCTCAAAATGATATCTAGTGAAAGATCAAATGATATCGAAGTAGTAGCTAAAGATGTCAAAAATATTCAAACTCAAAACAATTATACAAATGTTGTTCTTCAATCCATGTGTTCTCAGTTAAATAGAATAAAATTAAATTAAATTCTGCTACTGAAAAAGCTATTTTAAAATCTGACAAACCTATTCAAAATTGATTGATAAAGGAAAAACTCCTACCAATATTTTATTCAAATCTCATCCTTCCAGTATGATTTCTCAACGTGGAAAATTAGATAACGAGACTCAAGTTTTAAAAGAACTTGTAACTCAATTATCTAAATTATCTCATCCTCCTCCTTCAAAAAATATCAATACAATTGATGAAACTGAATCTCAGTTTATTGAAAATGATAATGATAATTTTCATATCAATAAACTAAAAGGCTCATATTCAAAAGTTCCTCCATATTATTCTCAAATTACTGCTCTCGATTTGCTTTTTGAAGAAAAAGCAAAAACTACAATAATTTCTTTTATGGTAAATCTATGGCCGAATGGAATATTGATGGCCTAACAGAATATCAAATGGCTAGACAAATTGAAATTATGTCTATGTGTTGAAAAACATATAGAGCAACTGGTATTGATTCAAAAGTTGCAACCGTGAATCTAGTAATGGGATTTATGGGTTAGCTAAAAAATTGGTGGGGAAATTATCTCAACTTAGAAGAAAAGCAAGAGATAATGGACGCCACAAATGATGAAACTGGAGAGAGTTATTGAGAAAATGTTTGAATTTTGATGCTACAGAAGGCACGGGTCATTGGAAAAAGAGAGGGTAGCTGTACTACTAGTTCAATAGCTGTTATATTTAGTCTATATTTTTTTATATGTAATCCCTGAATCTCGAGATAAAAGGTCTGTTGGAATAGACATATAAAGCTACTGCCTTGTATATTTAAAGGAATGAACAAAAGATAAATATATCAGATTTTTCTTCCACTTGTTCACAACGTTTCTGGCAACCATTTCTTCTCCCTTTTTTGATATGGTATCAGAGAAAGAGTATTAAATCTCTACAGATCCTGATTCTCCATCCATTCTACCAACACATTAACTCCCATCATGACTAATTCTGATGATGAAACTATAAATCTAACCGATCCACTCAACTCCAAAGAAGATCCAGCTTCCAACCCACTCTTTCTTCACCATGGAGAGAGTCCTGGACTGATATTGGTCTCACAACCTCTCACCCCTCAGAACTATCATGCCTAGAGTAGATCCATGTATGTGGCCTTGTTTGCCAAAAACAAGCTGGGGTTTGTGGATGGCATAGTTAAACAGCCAGTTGAAACAAGCTCCCAATACCCCCAATGGCAAAGATGCAACCATATGATTTTATCATGAATCACAAATAGCCTATTACCTGAAATAGATGGATATGTGATGTACTCAGATTCTGCAGCACAAGTGTGGGGAGAACTGAAGAAACGATTTGCCAAGTCAAGCAATAATCGTATTTTTCCAAAGTGAAACTGATATGGGAAGAGATATCAGAAGAAACGATTTGCCAAGTCAAGCAATAATCGAATCTTCTTGCTGGAGCAACAACTGACCACCACAAAACAAGAAAGAAACCCAGTTAGTGTTTATTTTTCCCAAATGAAACTGATATGGGAAGAGATATCCAGGTATGAAGATCCTTTTACTTGCTCTGCAACTGATTGTGGTGCAATCAGCATCATCAACAAAAGGCAGGAGAAAAGATAGATAATGCAATTCTTGATGGACCTGGATGAGATCTATACTGGATTAAGAAATCAAATCCTTCTTAAGGATCCACTACCATCACTTGACAGCATCTTCAACTTGGTACTTCAAGAAGAATCCAACCATGAGTTAACTGAAAGCACTCAAAAGGTCCCTGAGGCCTCAGCTATGCTTGCATATGGAGGAAAATATTATGGACCAAGGGGGGCAGTCAAACAACACCAGAAGGGAAGAACCAGATCACCTCCATCAAAGAATAAAGCACCGTGCAGCAAATGTGGGAGGACTAACCATGCCGTGGACACATGTTGGGATCCATGGATATCCTCCCAACCACAAGCTCCACAAACCATCATTTGGTTCAACTACAAGGCTGTAAATTTGATGGGTATTGAAGATGATTCAAGGATATCTTTGACTCTTAGCATTTCTCAAGAGCAGATACAGAAGCTCATAGCACTCCTTCAAGGTTAGAATCCCAACACCATAAAATTCAACACAGAAATCTTAGGTGACCATCCTTCAAGCACCTCAGGTAATCTCAAAAGAACTTCATTAGTTGTCTCTAAACACTGTTTGAGCTGCATAAATGTTTTCAATGAACCATATACATGGATTTTAGATTCGGGAGCCACATACCACATAGTTGGTTCTCTGGATTTATTAATGCATAAAAGAGCCATCGAAAACACTTCAGTAAGACTGCCAAATGGGACATCCACACCTGTTACTCACATAGGAACTATTGTCATCTCACCTGCCCTCACTCTCACGGATGTTCTCTACGTTCCACTCTTCAATTTCAATCTTATTTCCACAAGTAAATTAACCAAAGACCTGAATTGTCATTGTGTTTTCTTCGCTGGTTATTGTTACATACAGGAGCTGGTAACCAAGGAGATGATTGGAGTTGCTAAGGAAGTCCAAGGTCTCTACCATCTGCAACTGGACCAGCCCCGAACCAATCATTTTGCTGCCCCATTAAACTCCATTTTGACAACTAAGCTTTGGCATCTTAGAATGAGACATCCCTCGGATCAAAGGATGAATTTACTACATAGCATGGACTCTAGTATTCCTAGGTTTGATGCAAAAAAAATTTGTGATGCTTGCCATATGGGAAAACAGACCAGATTACCGTTTCCCTCTAGGCACCATTTTGTAGAAGCTGTTTTTGATTTAATACACCTTGATATTTGGGCCCCTTTCTCTGTTGCATCATTGAATGGAACACATTACTTTCTCACAATTGTTGATGATCACAGCTAAACTACATGGGTTTATCTCATGACAAACAAAAGTCAAACCAGAAACATAATTGAAAGTTTTTTTAACCTCACTGAGAATCAGTTCAAATACAAAATAAAGGCTGTAAGATCAGATCAGGGAAAAGAGTTTAACATAACAGAATTTTTTTGCCAAAAGAGGAGTGCTACACCAACAAAGTTGTGTGTACACACCACAACAAAACTCGGTTGTAGAAAGAAAACACTTACACTTGTTGAACATAACAAGGGCTTTACGTTTTCAAGCTAGCCTACCTTTAAAATTTTGGGGAGAATGTATTCTAACTGCTGCTTATCTCATAAACAGAAGACCCTCACCAAATTTGAAGGAATGAACAAAAGGTAAATATATCAGATTTTTCTTCCACTTGTTCACAGCGTTTCTGGCAACCATTTCTTCTCCCTTTTTTGATAAGAGTGACAATTTTAATGTCCTTATCTACAGTATCATGAAACATTTTATCGAATTACCTATTGATGTAATGAATCAACATTCTTTTTCCTACACGGCATGTTTGGCTGAGCCCAAAAAAAGGGTAAGCAAATACTTGTTTCAAAAAGTAACATTTTTTTTTTTTTGTAATGAAATTCTTTAAAAAAAAAAAAGTAACTTAAAGAAAAGCCAAACACGTTTGCCTTAGTAACTTTTAAAATCCGTATGCTAATTTTTTTGAGTTTTAACCGGATTGAAATGCTCGTTAGAGCTTGATAGACTTTAATATCATGTTAAAATTTGAAGTTCCTTATTTAAAAGTCAATTTTGTTTAGAAGAGTAGCTCAATCTTTTATAAGTTAATCTATATTTTAATTTTTATTCGATGTGAGATTTTTATCCCTCAACAATTAAATCTATGATTATCTTTTAAAATATTTTGTTAAGTAGCAACATGTTCCAATGTGTACTTCGAGGACTTGAATGGTAATTAATGATTTTGGTTTAGGGCAGTGGCATAGCGACCGCTCCACTACATTTGAAATTTTCTTTAAAAAATTGCATAGAAATTTTTTAAATTTTTTAATATATTAAAAATTACATGTATATTTTGTCCCTTCAAGAAACTATCACCAACAACGTTGAAATTTGGCTCCGCTACTCATTCAAGGGCATAGGAAGTTAGGAACAATGGGGGAGAGAGGAAGAGACGAGATGAGGAAAATAAGAAAGATTGTGTTTTCATAAACATCATACACACATGATGTCGTATAGTCTAACGAAGAATCAAACTTATTTATATGATCCTGTTATTTTATTTTTCTTTGAGAAAATTGCTCAACATATAAAAAATGTTGGGATATTTTGAAGAATGCAAATGATTTTGTTTTCATTTTAATTACAGTAGGGCATAAACCAATATTTATTACAAAAATGCAATTTAAAAATAATAAAATTGAAAATTCAGTTAATCTTTTTAATGAAATGCTCTTCACATTATCATTAATTTGTACTCATTAATGGCTTCTAATATAATGATGTTTATGTTTTCCGATAATTTCTCTTATACACTAAAGAAATTATGATTATCGTAATATCATTTTTCTCTATATTATCAAACTTATGAAATAATAATAATTAAAAGTTTGTACCTTTTCGGTTAAATACTAAGTGCTAAAATAAAGAGTATACTATATATTACATACTTACACTATGTTTGATCCACATTCTTACAAAAAAATCATTTTCAATCACACATTCTTCAATAAAATAATATCACACAAATCCAAAACTTGTCTTTAATTTTTTAACCACATATTTTCCATCAAATCTATATTTAAAATGTATTCTCTCCACAGTAATGTGCGTCAAACATGGTCTTAATTTTTACTAAGTCCCTATTTGGTCCCATTTTTAAAAATTCATTTTTCTTCAAATTTATTCTCAACTATAAATTTCATGGGATCTTTATCAACTTTTAAATCGCTCATTTTATCAAAATCTGCTAAAAATAATTATTTTCTAAAAAACAAAACAAGGACTAAACATAATTTATAACTTCTTTTTTGAATCGACTAATTTATAACTTTTACTTTGTAGGTGAAACTATTACTCTAACTACCAAAAGTTCATTATAGAAAGTAGCAAGGGTTTGTAGATCACAAAAATTAATGCATCCCATCTAACAAAAACTCATTAAATTGTGCACGTATGAAAATTAAAATCGATTGGCATACTAAGAAATGCATTGAAGATAACGATATACAAATGTAGATACTCGTAGTTATTATGAGAAATACATTCATTTTGTCATGGATCAATTCCTAGACCTATGTTATTGAGAGCAATAATAATACAAAACAAAGAAAATCAGAAGTGATTTATTCTCTTATCCACTTGATGTCACTGCAGCACGGCAGCACCTCACTAGCGCAGCTGCGCAGAAGATGAGTATTACAATGTATTTTCTCGACTCATGCATACCTTTCTTTGATTACTTTATATTACAAAAAAAACTAGTCCTAAAAAATATAAAAATAGTTGAATAGATATATGTATGAATTCACAATAACACAATTTTTCGAAGAAAAGGGTGTCCAGTACGTACGATCAGGCTTTACACAATTCTTGGTACTCCTTTTATTGTTCAAATTTATCATTTTCAAGCTAATTTAAGCTACAATTATTATTGGTCAAGAAATTGTTTTCAGATTTACAAATCCTCCCTCTTATAAAGATATTAATTCTTTGAAAGAAACTTTTATTTCAAAAATTATCAACAATATTAATTATAAGAACATACATATTCAATTTTTAAAAGAAGAGATAAGATTGAAAAGAATCGAGGAACAGTTGAAAGCCTCTTTTCAAAAGCAAATCTCTCTTTTTCAAAAGCGTATTGAGGACGATATATGCTCTACTATTCCAAATTCTTTTTGGAATAGGAAAAAACATATGGTGTCCCTAACATATACTCATGATTTTCATGAATCAAATATCCCTACAAAATTTCGTCATTTTCAAATGAACAAAGAGTTATTTGATCACTCTATCAAGGAAATTAATGATTTACTAAATAAGAAACTTATCTGTCCAAGGAAATCACCATGGAGTTGTTCAGCATTTTATGTCAACAATTTAGCAGAAATTGAATGAGGAGTCCCTCGTTTCATTATCAATTATAAACCTCTCAATAAACCTCTACAGTGGATTAGATATCCACTACTTCAAAAGAAAAACCCATTAAATAGGTTATTTAAAGTTTTGATATTTTCTAAATTTGATATGAAGTCAGGTTTCAACAAATTAAAATTAAAGAACAATATCATTATACATCTGCATTCAATGTTCATTTTGGACAATACGAATGGAATGTTATGCCATTAGGTCTCAAAAATGCCTATTTTGAATGATATTTTCAATCTTTATTCATATTTTATTCTTGTTTATATTAATAATATTCTAATCTTTTCTGAAAGTTTAGAACAATATCAATTATAAACCTCTCAATAAACCTCTACAGTGGATTAGATATCCACTACTTCAAAAGAAAAACCCATTAAATAGGTTATTTAAAGTTTTGATATTTTCTAAATTTGATAACTTCAAAACCTAAACATCCTTCAAATTTCAAAAAAGCCCTCCAAATAAGATCTGGAAAACTACCAGTTATCAATCCTCCTTCATCCTCTCAGTATTTTACAAAATATGTTCATATTCCTATTTTCGAGATGGAAACATCTTGGATTCATAAGTATTCATCTCTAGGAGAATGCCTTCAAAATATTTTTGCTCCAATTTATTGTATTTTCCATAAATATCAAAAGATCCAAAGTTTATTATGAAGCTATCCTTATCAAATATGGATCAACCATAATAACTCATACTCCATATCAGCAAAAGAAAAAAATTTATGTTTTTCTAAAATTTTAATTCAACGGGTACTGTCATTTGAAGATTGGGGACATGACGATTCATTTGAATCTCTTTTCAATTATTTTGATTACCAAGAAGCCTAGTTTAATGTTTTTTTTTTTAGACCAGTTACCCATTCCTGGTTTATACTTTTTCATCAAAATTGTTCTACAAGTTTTTCAAAATGGTTTAAAAAATGTTCGAATGCTTTAGACTTGAAGAAAATATTTTGCCCGCTCTTACTCTTCAAGGATTCGAACACTTCAAAAAATAGGTAAAAACCTTTTTGAAGTCTCAAGAAAATGTTTTATTTAATTTGCTCACAATTTAAAGGTCTCATGGATATTCTGTTGAAACTATCAAATTGTTCAAAAGCCACGATTTGAAACCATGTCAAAAAGGTTATTCGGAAACCCAAAATTTATCAAAATCTTATAGGAAAAATTGATGTCAAAAGTATTAAATTCATGGATTCAAGAATAGAGAAAAGTAGGCATTTTCAAAATTATCTAAAAGAGAACGTGACAAATGTGCCGATTTCCTCACAGAAAAATAAGATTATTGACTATGTTAAGTTAATGCAAAACTCCTGCAGAACTGCAAGTTATTTCAGAAAGAATTGCTTCTCTTACAGAATCTTCATCAAATAAATTTGATTCAAAAGAAAATTCTTCTCAAGCAGATTCATCAAATTGTGAACAAAACAATGAAGACATGTCCTTTGTTTAAGAAAATATTAATGAATTAAGTGAAGAAGAAACTCAAAAGAATACTCCTTTAAAATGACTATATGGATCCAATTATCTTGATGAATCAAGAGAATTTAGGGTTTAGAAATCAAAAGATTCATTATTCAAAATGTGTATGTCACCAAACAAATTATTATTGCTCCCCTTGCCAATTATTAAAAATTGACAAAAGACTTTAATATATTTACTAAAGTAAAATTTAAAAAGTTGGGAAATGAAGAAGCTTGTAGATAATTGTCAAAAGTTGGTATGTCATTATCTAAAAGTGAAATACAATTGTCAAAAGTTGGTATATCATTGTCAAAAGATAAATGGTCAAAAGATAATGTGCAATTTTCAAGAGTCGTTGGAAGACAAAGACAACTGATTGTCTTTTCATATCAAAATGATTGATTGTTTTTCAAGATTCCTTCACCAAATTTAAATTGGTTTCAAGTCATTACTCAAGATTTTTAAGTATAAAAGAAGATTTAAGATGGAAGCTCAAGCAAAAAACAATGAGAAAAACTTAAAAATTTCAGTCTTTCTTATAAGGACTACAGACACTTAGCTTATAAGCTGCTTA
>CAIGRS010139158.1:0-11016 GCA_903798395.1 Fraxinus floribunda
AAAATAATTTAAACGGGATAAATAACTACACCTCTTTTCCTACCTTGTTAAACTTGTTTTAATTGTGGAAGACAGCAAAAATCACGTTCCAAAGAAATTTCCTGTTTCTGCCTCTGCTTATGTCATGCAAGAATATTTTTTTTGGTGTCTATTCTATCATGTGATTTATTATATTCATAGGTAATTAAAAAAGAGTTGGTGTATTGTGGGGAAACGTGTGGGATGAGGGTGTAAGAAATGGTAGGTTGCATGCACAGTCTCTATCATGAGTGTGACATATCTCAACCAACCACTTAGTGGGACACTTGGCATGCTGGTAAAAATTCTCACCAAAATATAAGGATGACCATTTCACTAATTATACAACAATTCTACCATCATTCCTATCACGTGGTTTCTAACTTCCTCTCTCTCTCTCTCTCTCCCCCCTATAATTTATTACTATTATATGAAAACCAATATAATATCCAAGACAAATTTCCTCTACATGTGTACAATTTTATTCATTAATATAGAATGCATTTTAAGGCCAATTCTTCCAACTTCGATAACTTGGGCTCCGTTAATTCAAATTAACTTTTTCTTAAGCCTAAAGTGCATGATTAATTATGACCTATCCAACGAGTCTAATATTCATATATTTATCATACTCGGTCAAAAATCTAAATGATTAATTATGACCTATCCAACGAGTCTAATATTCATATATTTATGATACTCGGTCAAAAATCTAAATATATGGCCCAATGAAAATTGAAATTGCTATATATCATTCTAGTCAATAACTTTCAAAATATCAAGATATTGCACGCAAAATTTAAATTCTATTCTATGAAAATTTTCGAGGCATTACAAATCCTAACTGGGTAAAAACTTCGAGCACTTTGCTGGTCAGAAATCCACTATAAATGAATTATAAACTTACAGTCCGTCAGACACGACTACCACCAATACATTTTAACATCCCGACTGAAATTCCCATAGCTCTCCAGATTGCGTGCTTCTGCACTAACTCCTAACTGCAGTTTTCAAAGGCTTTCTAGATTGTGCACTCCTATAGTAACTCCGAACTTTTTGAATTTCTCTATCTCCTGTGGATCAACAAAGAAGTGCATGATTAATTATGACCTATCCAACGAGTCTAATATTCATATATTTATCATACTCGGTCAAAAATCTAAATATATGACCCAAATGAAATTGAAATTGCTATATATCATTCTAGTCCATAACTTTCAAAATATCAAGATATTGCACGCAAAATTTAAGTTCTATTCTATGAAAATTTTCGAGGCATTACAAACCCTAACTGGGTAAAAACTTCGAGCACTTTGCTGGTCAGAAATCCACTATAAATGAATTATGAACTTACAGTCCGCCAGACACGACTACCACCAATACATTTTGACATCCCGACTGAAATTCCCATAGCTCTCCAGATTGCGTGCTTCAGCCCTAACTCCTAACTACAGTTTTCAAAGCCCTTCTAGATTGTGCACGCCTATAGTAACTCCTAACTTTTTGAATTCCTCTATCTCCTGTGGATCAACAAAGAACTTCGCATTCTCCAACAACTGGAACTCCAGTCACCTTCCCTTGATCTTCAATACTCTGACAGATATGTAGGAAGTAGAGTTTGGTATTTGGATTATGGATTTGATATTTTTCATCGCCAAGAACAAATCACAGTATGAAGGTTTAAAGCTAATTTTATGAACAGTATATGTTTTCTCAATGATCAACCTTGGAATTTACATTTAGAGGCGTTTGGTATTTATAGCTTAGGTTTTTGAGGTTGATTTGGTCAGACAAATAGCTTTAAAAATGCGAACTAATATTTTTCGGATGACACTGTCGCTTGAGTGAAAGTTGGGTGACAATCGAACGACGGGTTGTCCCTCGAGCGAAGGCAAGGCGACAGGCGGATGACAATGTTTTTGTTTCTGCCGTTCGAGCCACGTCATGGCGACAGTCTAGCAAAATTGTGGCGCCGTTTTTCCTTCTTTTCCATTCTCGAACCCTAGACCTAATACGACTCAATTTCTACTATTTGCAACTTACTCATTGACCTTTACATCATATTAATTTAAGTCCATTTGTTCACAAACTTGTCGATTACATCAAAAACAAGCTCTCCCTTTGGTTTTCTGTGACAAAACCACAATCTAAAGTCAAGATAGTAGTAAAAAATATTACAGACTCAATGACTGACACAACCAATACTAATTGTACTCTTTCACTGTTCTTTGTAAAACTGTTTCCTAAAACAAATAACTCAATACCCAATGTAAAACATATGTAAAACGGTACTAATTGTAAAAACAATTTAAGTAGCTATAACTCATAACACATTATTTCAGTTTCATATCATAAGCTAATTAAGATGTAATATCAATGTAACTCAACATACCAAAACGAAACATTGATACTACAAAACATCAAAACTAAATTTAGCAATATTGAAATTATTATTAATTGTCTTTGAGTCAAATTTTTAAGATACATCATGTCAAGTCAAAATTATCATATACATCCAAAAATATCTACTCCATCATCAAAAATAATAATCCTCTTTTAATCACAAAATGACAAGAGGCGTCCTTACAACTATGCTGCATCATCAGCACCATCACTATCAGTCTCCTCATCAAAAGCTACACCATCATCCCAATGGCAATGAATTCATTAAAGTCTTCACTGAAGATACCCAACAACATCATAAAGCATAGTACACTCGGTAGTATTTCGATCAACCGTAGCTCGCAGCTGTGTAATCTCTGTCGTCATACGAGCCTGCTGCTAGATCAGTATGATCGTAAGTACAACAAACAGACGGGTCAATGGGAATAGATGAAATATCAGTATGCGGAGGAGCATACTCAATGGGAGGAAGAGCAAAAGTAGAAGAAAATGGAATATCAGGGGTAGAGGAAAAGAAAAAGTAGTAGGGAAATCCGAGGGGTCAAAAGAGATAAGGTCATTGATAGGATCGCTAGCATAGTTAGGTCAACTGGCTGAGCCAGCTTAGAAGAAGCATGTGACCTACTTTGAGAAATAATGGTATGGCCAATCGACAGATAAACTCGCCTCGGAACCCCTTCAGGAAAGATCACTCTTAGAGCTATCACTAATTGATATACCAAACAAGCAAGCATAAGACAGCCCTACCCTCGTCCCCGTGACTCTAAAAGTATGAAGAATCTACTGGGAAATAAACGAGGGTAAATCAATGGAATCACCATGAAGTAAGGCATTAAAAAATCGAGTCTTCTCTATAGGCAATGCAAAAGTATGTGACACTGGTCATAGATTTATGTACACAATGCGTAACAAAATCTGTCGATTAGTGGGTTAAGATCCAGTGCGCATCGCGCCTGGACCATCCTCCAACGGTGTATTAAACATCTTAGAACTGGCAAGAGAGATCGTTAGAAGTGTGTCAACGAAAAGTTATGGAAATAAGGGGTGGACGACTCAAGGAATATGTACTAGACTCGATATGACGTCGGGTGTGATCTTAATTATCCCATCCCAAAGAAAAATCCTAAAGGTTGCCGCTAACATCATGAATGTTAGCGTAAAATTCCTTAATAGAAAGACTAGGAGAAGGCGTCAAATCTACTAACAATGGCTCCCAACCCCGAGAAGTAAAAATAGCAGTAATGTCAGGTGGTAAGTCAGACATAATCACCTCGCACTCAAATAAAATGGGCCTCAAGGAAAATTACGACCTAAACGTGTCTTAGGCAACAACAGAAATGAACCTAGTCCTACTGTATGAAGTAGAGGTACCAAGTGTCTGAGTAGAAGTACGACCCCTCTTAGGCGGCATCTGAAATGTGTAAAATCAACACATCAAAAACCTACGCTGAACACAAAATGCATGGTATGCATGAGATGCATGAATGCACACAAAATGAGGCAAATAGTTCATATGCAACGTAGCCTAGTATGGATGCACATAAAGATCTCGTGATGCCTAGACGTAAGTGACGTGACTTGTGTCGTGACGCCATGCCGCGATAACGTGACTTCACCTCCTGGTGTCAACACCAACTGTAATATAGATGACATCAACACAACTAAACTAACAGCCTGAACATAAACAAATGTGTGAATGAGAATCGACTAAAAGACATTAAACATAAATGACATAAAAAATTATCGAAAAACTTGGCGTGAGTGTGTAATCACACGAGTCTAACCACGGTTTCAACCTAAATCACCACAAACAACCAATAAATCGAACCCATTTTCCATCAAAATCGAATCCTCACTCAACAAAACACTCAAATATTAGAACCAAAATCGCTTCATGTGTGTTCAAACCATGCAAAAATGAAAGAAAATCACCTAAATGATGAAATGTAAGAGGGAACTACATCTAATTCACCCAAATACAAAGTGCTACTCAAGAAATTAAAGCAAAAAATAAAAAACCAAAACAAATTACGAAAAATGGAAAAAAAAATAAGGGTTTTCGAGCAAAACCTTGAAAATTAGTTGAAAATGAATGGAAATGTGTGCAAATCTACCAAGTAATAGATGCTATATGTCCAATTCCTAATTAAAGACACGAATTTGATATGGGTGGTAACGAATGAAGAGAAAATTTGAGGTTTTTGTGAAAAAAAAAATCGTGAAAAAGAACGTTTAAATTCAACTAGGCGTGCTGTCGCCGAGCAATAATCGAGCGAGACTGCCTCTGCTTCTATCGCTCGAACGTAGCTCAACGATCAGATGGTGAAATTGTTTACACAAAAAATAGCCCTAAATTTTGAAAATATTGAAATTTGTCCCCCCCTTTTTAAAATCATGTCCTCAACGTACAGATGAACTCAAACATGCATGTGTTCACAAGTAATGCATTATCAATAAAAAAAATCTCCCACGTACTCAATTCAAGTTCAAATGGAGTAAAGTGTACAAGTGACTCACGTGTGTTAAGTGCCACTATATTCCCGTGAACATGATTCCAAACCTTAAATTTGTGAGAAAGGACATGCGAACATCACTGTTAAATAAGTATTTTTCCTTACTAATGAAAATCAAACCCTTAAGTTTATTAACATGAGCTCAATTAAACGTATATTTTTCTTTTCTCCCCCTGAATTTGTGCTTATAATTTGTATGTCATTGCTTTCAAATATTGCATCCTATGTGCAGACTCTTGTCCATTAAGTGACTAAAATAACCCCTGTAATGAGTTTTAAGCTGATTAACCTAAGTCAGTTGACCATATGCACCAGGTTATAAATGTCGGGCTTAATTACTCGAGTCAAATAGGCTTCAAAAAAGGGTATAAGATGAACCAAATAATTTCTTTTATTATTATAAGGGAACGGTATATGAGCTTAAGTCATCTAAATGAATGTCAATTCATGTTCAATGTCATCTTACCAACAGATGACGGCAATCATAAATCTCACACATGCGGTCCAGACCCACTCACAAGATCATAGTGTTTGCTGTGCAGATGGTACATGACGAAACATATACTCGGTNGGCAATCATAAATCTCACACATGCGGTCCAGACCCACTCACAAGATCATAGTGTTTGCTGTGCAGATGGTACATGACGAAACATATACTCGGTACTCTACATAAAATCTAATCAAGTAATGGAAACAACAATACAAATCAAATGAATGCATACGCGGTTGCAAATACTATGTTCAAGAGCACCATGAAATGTCTAGTAGCACAAAGACATTTTTTTTAAAATCAAGAACTTTAATAAATCAAACAAATATTAAAGCAAAACAAAAACGAATAGGATGCATGCAAGACTGAATGAGCTCAATGAACTGCATATGCATGCATCTAAGTACCTAATCAAAGAGGTATATGGATGCTCTTACCTTAAGAGCATGATCAATCTCACAACCTTTCAGGTTGCTCAGCTTAACCTAAACATTATTAGTAGTAGAAGTGATTCTAGCCAAATGAGTCATCATCTCATTCAATTGGCTAACCTGATTGGCAAGGAAGTCAATGTTGTTAGAGAAATCCTGACTTTTACTTCTAATCACGAGCTTATGACACCTAGGTTTTGTGTGTCCCAGTGTGCCACAATGGTGATAGGTGTAAATAAACATAGGTTCAAACCTGCTCGGAAGTTGTTGCTGATATATATGAAGATTGACCCTACGTTGTCTAGTAGGTCTCAACCCTAAGATATTCTTGCCCTTGGGTTTAGGATTAACAATATTCTGAGCTTTGTAAGTGGCTGAGATGAACATGGCCTTGGAAGTACTAGGAGCAGTATTACCATTTTCGATGTATCCTAGACCATGTCTATTTCCAGCAGGTTGTTCATCCCTAACAGATTATGAAGTTTCTGAGTACCACTCATTAAATAATGAAGTTGAGTATTAGATTTTTCGAGATCACTTGTCAAGGATTTAACTTTGGCTTCTAAGTTCTTATTAACAAGGTTCAACTCATTTAGATTTTTAGTAGAGTCCTGAAGGTCACCTATAAGTTTTTTTCTTCTCTCTCTCTCTTTCAAGTTCATTAACCATTTTCAGTACAGTTTTGTTGACCTCTTGATGTTAAGACTATTCTCAAAATAACTCACGATAGAACTCACAAATATTGATCTCATCCTCACAATCTTCTTCAGGTTTTTCACTCTGTTCATCATTCTCTACCGTTTCACTTTCCTTATCAGATTCAATCTTAGCTATAGATGTAAAGGCCATAAAATTTTGTTCATCCTCACCACCAAAGATATCACTCTGAACACTGGAATCTAATTCATCATCACTCAAGGTCAGTACTAGCTATTGATGTACCGCCTTCCTTTATTTAAATTCTTCTTCAAGTTAGGACATTAATTCCTATAGTGACCAAAACCCTAACATTCATGACATCTAACATATTGAGTTTTCTTATTAGAGGTCCCAGTGTTATTCTTCTCACGCTTATTTGTCAAGAATTTACTAGGGACATCATTTTTCTGATCTTTAGGCTTTTTCCTATTCCTCATTGCTTTCTGGAATTTTTTAATGAAATAGCCTATCTCGTCGTCCCTAAAGGTCTCAGCATCAGTTGACTGACTCTTTTCTTCCCTAATAGTGTTCATAGCTATGGATTTAACCTTTGTCGGTTGTGATATGGTGAGCTCATAGGTTTGGAAAGACCCAATGAGCTCCTCTATCTTAATAGTATCTAAGTCCTTACTTTTTTCAATTGCAGTAATCTTAGGTCTAAACCTTTAAAGTAAAGATCTAAGAACTTTTCTAACAATTTTAGACTCAAGGATCTTCTCACCTAGGTTGAAACACGAATTTACTATATCATTAAGCTTTCCATAGAATTCATCAAACCATTCATTATCCTTCATTCTATTTTCTTCAAACCTAGATGTCAACATCTGCAGTTTAGGATTTTTAACAGTTTTAGCTCTCTATTCCAGTTACACTCAACTAAATCATCATTAAATATCACTGGGTGTAACTTCAGCAGCAACAGTGGTTAAGGGTACAGTCCACCCAGTTTGAATTCTTATCTAAATACGCTCATCCAATGCTATAAGGAAAGCTCTCATACGAACTTTCCAATAAGCATAGTTGCTTCCATCAAAAAATGAAGGTACGAACAAGGATGGACGAGTTAGGACACAAAATCAAGTTCTGATGCCAATTGAAATAACGAGGTTCGACTCAAACTACACCTTAAGGAGGTGAATAGGTGATTCCGCGACAAGCCACTATTAATTATCTCTAGAGGTTAATCAATCGGTCCAATTATCTTAAGTTGAATTATCACAGTTATATTGTAAGCAATAAATAACGAGCAGGTTGATCACCAAAAAACCCCCAATTGGGTAAAAATTTCGAGCACTTTATAGTAAAAAATCTAGTATAAATGAATTATAAACTTATAGTCCACTAGACATGACTACCACTAGTACTTTTTAACCTCCGACTGCGATTCTCACAGCTCTCCTAGATTGTGTGCTTCTGCACCAACTCTCAACTGCAGTTTTCAAAGCCCTCCTAGATTGTACACTCCTGCATCAACTCCTGACTTTATAAATTAGTCTATCTCTTATGGATCAACGAAGAACTCGACGTTCTCCAACAACTGGAACTCCAGTCAGCTTCCCTTGATCTTCAGTACTCTGACAGATATGTAGGAAATAGCAATTTGGTATTTGGATAATGGATTTGATGTTTTTCACCGTCAAGAACAAATTACAGTATGAATGTTGAAAGCTAATTTTATGAAGAGGATATGAAGAGTATGTGTTTTTTTCAATGATCAACCTTGGAATTAACGTTCAAAGGCGTTTGGTATTTATAGTTTGGGTTTTGGGGTTGAATGGGCTGGATAAAAAGCCTTAAAAACACGTATTAAAATTTTTCGGATGACTATGTCGCTTGAGCGAAAGCTGGGCTACAGTCGAGCGATGGGTTATCGCTCGAGTGAAGGTAAGGCGACAGGCGGACAACAATGTAAATAGTGAAATTGCAGCGTCGTTTTTCCTTTTTTTTTCCATTTTTGAACCCTAAACCTAATACAACTCAATTTCTGCTATTTACAACTTACTCATTAACTTTTACAACATATTAATTTAAGTCTCTTTTTATTCACAGACTTGCCAATTATATAAAAACCTAACACATAATGATTGAAGATTCCTTACACATTGTACAAACAGTCAATCGACAAGTGACATATGGAAGGTCTTACATCATCAGCGTCTACCAATTCTGCCAATCACTTGACTTAGCTTCATTCCCTAAGTAGTTCATTAATTGCTGGGACTACATGTAAGGTTAACTCATGATGACTGACAAGTCGAGCTCATTAACCAATCCAAACGTGCCAATAATGTACTTTTACAGCTCGGTACTATAGCTGATTAGACAAGAAAATGAAGAATGTTTGTAAACCTTTCCCTATAAAAGAAAGGATGGGAGCCTCTTCTTCAAGAAGAAAAAAAGGAAACATTTATGGTTACAATTGCGATTTACAAATCACTATCAATAAAAATTCTCATTTACCTTTTAAGTTGGCTTAAATCTTGTTCATACAATTCTCAATGTCAACACCATATTAAAATCTTACTATGGAATTTGATCGATGTAAAAAACATCTTCTCAGTTATGGTTACTCTTTCATGCTCCGGATTTATAGCACTGTTATATTTGAGACTTTGTGACAGTAATTGCAATGGTGCTTTCCCCCCTTCAATGAACACTTCAAAATCAAAAAGTATTTATATTTTCTGTCTTTATAACTCACCAAGAATTCCAGGTTCCATTAATCATGACCTTACCGGATTTTCTTGAAAGTGCAGGCAGAGCAGATTCAATAATCCTTATGATGATCAAATTTGGAGAATGGATGGATACTTTTGCACATGGAATCCAAGAGCATGGTTTATCTTTAACCTAGCTTACATTAGAGTAGTTGTTATAATTAGACTGTTGGAGGTTGTTTTGTATGCTTGACTAGCTTCAACGTCTCTGTATCGATTTAAGCATCCAACATGGAGTCCTGACGGCTGTCTTCCATGCGATTTCTACACAAAGTTTGTTTAATATGCCTTATTATCCTTGGTAAGCCATTATTCTTGAAGTAATTTCTAATTACCAAAACAAGCTGGTACTTTTTCTATTTCGTTTAACTATATGCCTACATGATCAAACTCATCCTTGATCTCCTTCGAAGGCCTAAAAAAGAACATGGTCAAGCATATACATTACGGGTCTTTCAAGCTAAAGAATTTGGAACTGTTGATGCTCACAGTCAGCAAACTCAGCACGGCTACCCCTTTCACATTTGGAAGAGAAGTACTATTGTCTGGTTTGATGATCAACATAAATTTCATAATCATAATCATTATGAAAGGACAATATTGATCCCTGGGGGTGTTTCTACGACTTTAGTAATTTCTATTTCCCGTTACAGAACGTTTTCTTGCTGTGCAACCAACTATACTAATAAGTGAAAGGAAGTCTTTCCGTCCTTAATGTCAATCCCATTAATTCTAGGTCTCAAAAGAAATATTCAGTGAAGCTCCACAAGAAGTACTAGCCATTGAAAGTGGCGCGTGCAAATTTTTCAGCGTTAATATACTCGAAAACCACCCCAATAGGAGGGCAAATGCATAATTTTACCAGGTTATTCTCACACTAAAAATTGTGCTTATGCGAAAGGTAAAGACATTAATACATAAGATGGAAATAGTGGAGCTAGTCCTTAGATGAAAATAGGCTTTAATATAACTTCGACTCATTTATTAACTACTAAACTTCATACACATATCTACCATTTGCAATTTGACTCAACTAGCACTATTACAAACACAAATTCTAGTGCAACACCTGCTACTCACGGGACAAAAAGAGTATTTATTAATGCGTGAATAAGATCTTATTATAAATGAATAAATAAAATGATAATATAAAGTCTTTAGACGAAGACTTAGCACTTGTTAAATAGATAAAAGAGTAATGTAATTATGATTGTGCAATTCAAAGAAATAAGGTTGAAAAAGTACGAGACAACATTCTTTCTAAATTCATCACATACACCTGTGTGCTTGTAACTAGTTTAATTTTCTACGCACTTACGGTAAGTTATAATAAGTTTCCATTATGAAAAAAAATCTTATTGCACGAGCTCACAATATCGACCTACAAAAATTGCCTACTGAACTATTGAATTTGCCTTCTCAGCTTCTCCGTGGTTAAAACGTCCTCACGAGCTAGTAACCCAATTGTAAGACCATCACAAAGGCCAGTTGCTTCATCTGAAAGTAAGGATAAGGATTCCAAGTAAAAAAATAGAAGGGAATTGAACATGAGGGTTCATCATCATAGAGGAGGTCTGAGGACACGCTAAATTGCAGGGAGAGCATGAAGGCGTGTGAAGGTCAAAAGCCGGGGCTGAGCTTAGCTGACAAATTTCTCAACTTCAAATACGTGAAATAAATGTACCAGAGATCTCTACTGCATTTCTCATGAATCTTAATTATCGTGAAAATGAATAAATACTT
>CAIGRS010139190.1:0-11803 GCA_903798395.1 Fraxinus floribunda
TTCGATGGTTGGCATAAAAATGGCTGATTAAATTGGAATTAAATGTATGATAAATAACCTAAGTGAAATCTGAAATCCTAACTACCTAATCACATAATCTTTTCTCCAGATTTAATTTGAGTTCGTTATTTTAATAAATAGTTCGTTATTTTGTTTATTAGAATTTCGTTCAGAAAATAAAATTTGATTTGATTATTAGTTACCATTTTAATTCAAATTGAAACTAGATTAATTTAAAACTTTATAGCAGATAATAGTCTCTGTGAGACGATATTCGAACTTTTAAAAAAATCCACTTTATGGGAATTCACGAACAAAGGTCATTAAGAATATCGACATCTTCATCATTATCATGAAGATAGGATTTTGCTTTGCTCGATTTCTGACCAACAATGCAAGTAAACACTACTGCTATAGCAGGCAATGATAGGATAACAGATAACTGCTAAACTTTCTAGACTCTCGAACAAGTTCTCAACAGATACGTCGTCCTCTAAGCACAATACAAAATTGGTGGACTCCCATTCTCCCACATTCTTCTCTTTAGAGTCTCGACAGCTTCACCTTTGCTTAATCCGTGCAACAATATGGAAGATTAAATGGATTCATTAGCCCATCTACATGGGCAGCAGACTCATTAGCCTGTCAAATAATCGTGCAAAGGTCCGAAAAGTCAGCTCGTGGGCAGCTCTTGACGAGCCCGCGCACAAGCCGAGCCCCATGGGCGAGAGGCTCGTGAGCCCAGGACCCAAGCTCGTGGGTTCGTTCAAGCCAAAGGGTTTATTATTATTATTATTTTTTAAAAAAAGGTTTATCTTAATAATTAAAAAAAAAAAAATTGACGAGCTCGCAAACCGAAGCTCGGCTCGACCCACGAAACTCGCCCCACAAGTAACTGCTTGGCTCATGACGAGCACGAGCCGAGCCGCTCGTGGCCCTAATCAACTATCATAAAAAAAAAAAAATTTGACGAGCTCGCAAACCGAAGCTCGGCTCGACCCACGAAACTCGCCCCACAAGTAACTGCTTGGCTCATGACGAGCACGAGCCGAGCCGCTCGTGGCCCTAATCAACTATCATTTCCCTTGTTTTCCCATCATCTTCCTTATTTTGTTCTATCTCACCCACGGCCATTGACTAACATATTTTCCACCAACGCACCGTTCACTTCCAAATTATTGTTATTTTTGTAATTTTTTTCTTTTTATTTATCTTTTGATTAAGAAGTTTTTAGTTGAATTGTTTATTTCACTTAACAATGTGAATCGCTCTCTCAACCCTACATAAAGTGAAAATATTTTGAGTTATACGCCCGTATATATAGATTAGTTTTGTTTTTCATACGATTTGAGAAATCTTAGTTTAATATTATTGAAAAAGTAATTTTTGTCAAAAATTTTCCTAGTTTATCCTTATTTAATCATCAACAAGTAGTAAATTGGAAAAAAAAAAAAAAAATTGATTATAACTATGCAAATTAAATAATGGTATATTAGTAAATAAACAAAACAAAATATTCTCAATAAAAAAAGATTATATAATTGGGACAAGAAAATAAAAAAAGCCAACGTATATAAATGAGATGGATGAAGTATTTTCCTTTTTATCTTTCCAACGGTTTGTTAGTGCTAGGGTTGAACAAAACTCTCAAATCGAACCGTTTTTCATAAGTTAAATACCCGAACGGGTATCTGAATCGAACCGAATCCGAACGGTTCCATAATTATATTTGGACCTGACGGTTCAATTTAATACCTCGCAACATTTCGATAGTCAAATACTCGGATGGGCTTCAACTTGATTTTTTTACACGAACCGTCTTTTCTATTTATAGTCACATCTTCCAAATGAACAGCAGAGATTCATTTGATCCATTGGTGTGTGACATTATAAACTCTTCTCCTACAAAGGCATCCTAAATATTTTCAAGTGAAAATTCTAAAATTGGACTGTTATAAAATTCTACATCATCTCAACTCCCTGCACATCTTGCCTTTGGCTGCTACTTACTACATTTCATGCGTATAGGCCACGGGGGTAAGTGTGTGGCTCCAAGAAAGTATAATTCCTGCGGTATGTGCATTTCCACAGTTGCTGATTTTACACTTTCCAAGAAGTCGATATCTTCTCTAAAAATAATTGAGCTCAAGAAATCCGTGCACACCAGTAATGAGGTAAATAAATATCGATATTAGTAAATTCATGCATTTAGCACACTGAACCCGTAGTTTTCCACAAAACAAGTTCTCCATATGTTAACCTTCAACTAATCAAACTTGCTAGAACAGAACATGAACATTTCTCAGAAAATAACTCCCCCTCAGAAAAATTCCAGCAGGAACAGGCCAGCATTGTCTAAAAGAGATAAAAGTAAGAATTGAAGTACAAATTAGAGAGAGAAAAAAAAAAAAAAAATTTTTTTTAGGTCAGTAGAACACATTTCAATCGAAGAAAGTACGTAGCAAGACAATTTTCTTTTCCTTTCTATAAGAAATTACGAGTGTAATAACTGCTAAATACACAAGGAGAGGTGCAAAGGTCAAATATTCTATTCATATGAGTCTTAAAATCAAGAAAAAGCACTGCAAGGAACATGATAAGCGAGAACAGTCAAGATATCAGTTTGGCTCCACAACCGCAGTTCAGCTCCACCAGTACTAGTCTACATTTGACATGTCAAATGAGCCATTCTAATCTCCATGAAGTTTCTTTGCTTCTAGGTGATTTTCTTCATAAATAGTAGACATTCTTACATATTAGTAACATTACTACCTCTAAATTCCAATATCAATTTTCCTGAAGTAGACAATTAAAGTGAAGATCGACAAATCAGATAAAAAATGATACATCAATCTTACTAGTGTATCTTAAGGTAAACTGGGGACTAATCACTTGTTCCGCCAATCCAGTTGTTGTCTCACTTTTGGAATATTTACATAATCTGATGCTACACAAAATTGAAGTTTCTCATTCACAAGTTAATAGAAATTTCTAAATCATACATAGAATATGACTATAATAACCTAACATGCATGAATAAGGTCCAAATTACAATGACCAAGCCAAGCCAAGCCAAAAACATATTCCGCTTCTGTTTCCTTTATTGTGATTCTATAATTTTACACCAGAGATTACAATGGTAAAGTGTAAACAGATGTGGCATTGAAAGTTTATATAGCTGATGTGTTATGCACCAATTATTTTTGTGTTTCCCACAACTTATTTGAAAACCATCTTTCCTTAAAACTCATTTCCAACAAAACATTCTCCCAATAAAATAATTTTGCATGCACACTCATAACATTTCTTTACTTTTTAATCATACATTCTCCAAAAAGTCATTTTTCACTTCAAATAATGTCTCCCAAACAATACTACATAAACAAGACCAGAGATCAGTCCTCCAATAATTCGTGAATCAAAAAAGGTAAATTTTGAGAGATAATAAGCAAATGAACCAAGTATGTGACAAAAATGTTGTCATTAAGCCGGTGCCCACAGCTCAAGGTGAACTACAAGAATCCTGTTTAAGGCATACTATTGTAGAAGTACCACAAAAATACTAAATATATCTTTAATGTGCTTCTAGTTGGTCTTAACTTGACCGTTGGAATGAGATTGGCCAATTCCTCTCGGGGTTTGAATTGTCGGAACTCGCCAATTATTGTTTGACAGGCAATCTAAAGGGAGAAAATTATCACAGTTGACATGAATATCCATTACCATTTTTGACATAAATGTAAGATAACTAGCGAAAAGGACAAGCCCAATTTAGTTTTCCAAAATAAATGTTTCAAATTTCATGATTTCTTCATAAAAAATTTAAATAAGTATTGAGGGATCGAGAAGTTGCTGTTACATCAAAATAGGGGTCAGATTTAATTCTTTCGATGGCCATTTCAAATCCTCTCAGTCAAGGATCCTAAATTTCACTACATCTGCCCTGAAGCGAACATATTGAACACATACTTACAATTATTAAATGTAGTCAATTATCGGAAAATTATTATTATGAAGAAGCCTTCGAAATTTAGATTACCTATCCAATGCATGCAGCAAAAAAAATGCTGATCTCTTCATTTTCTAGCCAACAAATTCATTTCTTTTCAAATGGTAACAGAAATGACCCCACATTCCAATCTTACCACATTACTTAATCCTCCCCTTCCACTACCGTCCTGGTTTCAGTCACCAAAACCAAAAATTCTTGACAAATAATGTAACGTTGATAAACTATTCCATTTAATTAAGTTCACAAGTAGTTGTGTAAATCTCATCCATCCCCCCCACCACAAAAAAAAAAAGAAAAAACTCTTTTTAACTTCATATAAGATGGGCTTGAAGGAGCAATTTATTCATTACTTCCCAAAATCATTTGGATTGCTACAAGTAACTGTTACCTTATCATGAATCCATTCAAACAAATAATGCATTCAGAAACAAACCAATAAGCCAGGATTTTAGAGTGGATAAGTGAACAAATTTACCTACATCCACTTTTGAGTGCACGCCAGGGCTTGTACTGCACTAGGATATGAAATAGAACAATTCGTAATGGGTACAGAACATCACACTCACAGAAACCAAACCAAATCAAAACCACTAACCCAAGAAATCCCCACAAGGATTTCTTTTTCCACTCCAAGAACTCTCACAGACAGCAGAACTGAAGAAGAAAAATACAGTCAATTTGGCTAATAATTACTCTGTAGAATTTTTTCCACTTTAACGAGTTT
The DNA here is from genome assembly GCA_903798395.1 of Fraxinus floribunda. Classification (NCBI taxonomy): domain Eukaryota; kingdom Viridiplantae; phylum Streptophyta; class Magnoliopsida; order Lamiales; family Oleaceae; genus Fraxinus; species Fraxinus floribunda. Next base: position 4,737 of record CAIGRS010139190.1, read on the forward strand.
TTAGAAGCTTTGTTCTGATACCCTCAATGTAACAACTTTAATAGAATTATGGAATGATGAAGAGCAACTGCCATCTATGCTGCGCCAATTCAATTGCTGCTAACATCACATAAAATCCCAGTGCCAAATGACATAGTTCCAATTTAAATGAAAATATGTTTTTTATTTCAGCGACTCCCTCAATCCTTGGGTTACACTTTTTGCATAAAAACCATGGCTTAGTTTGGGCCAATATGTCACATACTCTACCTATTGCTCCATACTTAGCCAAAACTTCCTCCCACTGCAGTGAGGAACCCAGCCGTCACAGCTCTACCTGAAGGTGGACCTCATATCTCAAGTTGACGAGCTCAAGGCAATGCCCTAGCTTGTTTACATCAACTTTGGTATCTGAGGGGTTCTCATCAGTGGGTATTTTTTTTTTCCACCATCACACCTTCAGTCGTTTATTGGGAGAAATATTTCTTAATATCCACACGATTTGTATGTTCATGGAACTCTGAGTTGGTTCCCACATAAGTGGAGGACACATTGATTGTCAATGAACACCACAGTCTTATTCGTGATCAACTCTTTTAGTAGATCCCGCAACCATATTGCCTCTTTATCTTTGATTTCTTACGATACTGCTATAAACACTACCTTGAACTACTCAACATCCAACCGGTAAAATTAGGCAGAAGGCTAAGAAGACGAAACCCAATTGCACTATGTTCTAGAGTATATGAAGCAAGGTAGAGATTGTTAAAAAAGTTTTGTGTATACAACAGTTCCTTTAATGAGAGTTTTCAGGTGCTTAAAGACCCGATGGAATTTAATTAACTGGTATTGTAAGCGCGCTTGGATGCCATCCACGTATACGATTATGATTTCACCTGGGCTTGGAGAATAGAAACAAGTGGACTACTGTTTGGCAGCAATAAAAACATCATCATATCCAAATTGAGGGCTAAATTGTTTAATCCATGGGTAGTTTAGAAATCCAGGATGAGTTTTCTATGCCTTTTTAACTCTTGACAGAGATTGAGTGTTGATCTGTAAACTCTTAACTCTTTTTTCATATAGTGCAAGATGGCTTCATCTGGAGCCACTTGGACGTCAGTGCTTTTGCACAGAACCACTCCAAATCTTGGTACTCATTTCTTATTTCTGCATTTAACTCATTGTTGCAAGATCAAGGGATTTGATTTAGGGTTCATAAGTTTGGGCAAAATTATCATATCAGTAACCCTCCCACAATATTCCAAATAGGAATTAGGAAATATGTCAAAGAAACACTACGAAAAATCCTGCAGTGATACTTTGTTTCTTTCCCTTTAGTCAATTTGATTATCTTACAAAATTCATCATCCATATCATCTTTATCACATCAAATGGCTCAAAAGCAATAGATTCAAACTACAGTATTATACCAAACTCCAAAATATATACATATACACAATAACTCGAAAAAACAGAAAAAGGAGCAAACAACAAACTCACATACTTACAAAAAAAACTCCAGCACAAATTCCAAAAGCCCTTGGCTTTTCAATTGAGCAGAAGCTAATTCAAATTACCCTCCTACTTCCCAAAGCATCTTCCACCGATCAGCAGCACTGATTCTCGAACCCCTCGTCGCAAGATCCATATCAACCCTGGCTCGACAAGTGGGGCAATTAGGCTTTCTCCCAATCCACTGATCCACACAATTCGCATGAAATAAGTGCTCACAAGAAGGAAGAATTTTACAGTCATCTCCTTCTATGAAAGATTCCAAGCAGATGGCACAATCCGTGGTTTTTGAAAATGTTGAGGCACTATACTCAATTTTGGGCAAAAGATCTTGCAGTTCAAGCAAGTTGGAGGTTGTCGTGGTGGCGGCAGAGGAAGTGGTGGCGATGGTATCGGAGAAAAGGAACTCGTTGATGCGGATGCAGCGGCGGCGGAAGGCGTTGGTCATCATGAGAAAGTGAAGAAGAACAATTGTTGCGAAGCCAATGAAGAAAAGGAAGAGGGCCACTACAAGTGCCATTATGATGCATTTGAAGAGGAGGAAAAGGAGTTTCCTTTGGTTCTCGGTTAAAAACGTGCGTCGGTAAAGGTGATTTTCTTGAATAAGAGATGGCATATTGATGATTTTCAGATCAAAGCAGGCACTTTTATTAGATGAAAAAAATCTGGGCTTTACACAAGAAAGACAAGAACAGGTGGTTGACGACGCCGGTGGCGGCGGTAGGATGTGGGCCGTTGGTTTGTCTAAGTATAGGTATTGGAAGATATGTGAGATGAAACCAGTTTTCCACCCTAAACCGCACAAAGTTTTCGCCTAACTTAACGATGATTGATGTTGAGTGAAAGAGCGTGTTCGATGGGACTATTGACTGACCGGAGGCGGTGATTATTTGGTTTTATTTGCAACTAACTTTTTCTAACAGTAAGTTTATCAAATTTTACAATACATTTTTTTAATAAATCGACCACGTTAGACATCCGACTTGAAATCAATTTTTAAGTAGATTTTGATAAAAGTTTGATGAAATATATTGTTGAAAAATTGTGAGACGTATGAAATATATGGTTAAAAATAACTGTTAACTTTGACTTAAAATCAAATAATAAAGATCTCAAAAAAAAAAAAAAAAAAATCACTTTGGGTGGCCCCCTCCAACCCCACTCCATTGAGAATTTTCGAAATTCAATACACGATAGAGATCAAATATCCTCATTTAGCATCTCATTTATTTATTTATCTTATTTATTTTTTAAATATATTTGAATTTTAAAAGATAATATATTAAAAAAATATGTAGTCATGACGAGACCATGTTTTCTATCCCGACTCAATTCTCTAGATATCTTTTCCGATTTTGCAAAAGCTTTTCGGCTTCCTGCTTGAGTGTCATCAATCAAGTTTCCCCAACGTATATTGTACCCAAAAATTTTAGTCTATGAAAACATTCGCCATTTTTGGCCATAAGCGACGATGAAACTAATTTTCAGGTATACATTTTCCGTGGTAAATGGAGATATGATACAAGAAATAATAGTTTCCATATTAGGATTTAAAGTATATCTTAGCCTCGTTTACAATGAATTTGTGTTGGTATTTCAAGGGTGTTAGTTTATAATTCTTTTGGTTTTCAAATTTGTAGGATAAAGCCCGAACTTAGATTAAATTGGAGATAAGACGGTGTTTTTGTGGTAAAATTAGAAGAGTTGGTGCGGAGAGTCAAGCCCAAAGACCGAACGATAAACAAGAATGGAGAATTGATCAAGTATATCTTGCTTGGGCAAGATTTTCATTGTTAGAGCAAGAAAAAAGTTGAGAAAGCAGATTTTGGAGCAAGTATTTCCTGTTTAAGGCTTTAAGCCAAAAAAAAAAAAAAAGTTAATTACAAGTGTTTCTTGCTTAAGCAAAGATTTAACGATTGTACTACACGTACATAATAGTTTATATACACGTAATATCGTGAAATTTGATTTGAGTATTTTCAACTGATTAAAAAAAAATTGGAAATTTCCCACTTTTAACTATGGAATAGACATACATTTAAGAAATACATTGAGGTAATATGTTCATTGTAGTAAGTTCTAGATTTTGGAACTTTCGTTAAAACTGCGAATCCTACTTAAGATTCCCTATTTACCGTTACAACGAAGCTTGGAAATGCTAGAGATGTTAAACATCTTATGCATTAGAGATATATATTAAGGGTGTGTTTGAACCACATTATTTTGAAAGAATGTATCGTAGAATATGGAGAATATATGGTTAAAAAAGAAGGAAAAGTTATTGATGTGATGAAAAATGTTATTTTTTTTTTTAAAATTGTATGGTTGAAAATAAGTAGAAAAATAATAATGAAATTTTTAATGTGGCTCAAACAGGGGCTAAACATTTTATGCATTCAAATGAGATATATATAAACACATAAACGATTTATCTAGGGTTTGAAATTTGAAGAAGATGAAGAATTTGAGATGCAGCCTGTTAGTGATATATATTGAATTATGTAAGGTTTTGGGGCTCCAATTACACCAAACCGAGCTTAGAAAAATCACCAATTGAACCCCACAATGAACAACCCAATCTCCAAACCGAACCACCACCCAACTATCGGTTGCTCCAAGATCAATCAGCCCATAAAGGACTCAGTGTGAAGAGTATGGTAGCCTCAAGAAAATGCCACAAAGGCCAAAGAAGAAGGCAAGCACAAATCAAGACCGAGAAGCACAAAGCAACTCTCTTCTCTCTCAATTTCGCACACGGCTCCAACTTTCTTCCACACACTAACACAAGACAAATAAGCCATTAAATATGCCACATAGATGGGCTTTTAGGTCAAGCACAAAGGAGCCCAATAGATAACAAAGTGGGCTTTCAACATTAAAACCATCCAAAGTAATGGGTCGGACCATGAGCAACACTAATAAATTAGGCTACTTCAAATGGTCTGCTTAAGTTATCGGAATGGTTCGTTCATTGTAGTGTCGACATTTAACTTCAATCATCGGCCGAGACCTATGAAGCCTAATCCAAACTATAAAATCGATTTAACATCATCGTCCGGATTTATTGGGTATCAAAAAACCCAAAAAAGTATTTCCATATTGTAGTGATATCATGATATTTTTTCCATAGTAATTTGATTGTAATCAGTATAAAATATTTCATATATAGTTGTATGTAACCCTATTTATAGGATTGTGCCCTTTGTAATTCTTAGGCAAAAACATTATACAATTTCCCTTCATTAACACAATTATTATATTCTTGTCGATACATTCGCTATTAAATCCTATTTTTTCCAGCAGGAAATGGAACCAAATTCTCTGTTGCTGGCCTGTTAGACGACGAATAATTTTGTCAAGGCTATATTCTTATGCCTTAGGAAATAGATTTTTAACTATTAAACCTATTTTTTGGTATCTGCAGAGACTGGCTTCAAACCATGTTTGAGTGCAGCATTCCACACTAAATCAATTCTCTCGACGTCGATAGCTCCAACTTCATGGTGATTCCTACCTTCTAACGAGTGAACAACTCCACCAGCATGGCATGCATGAACTACTCCTCTGTCCATTGTATACTGTATCAGAAAAATGATAGAAAAATTAGTAAAGCCCAAGTACATTCATTACATTTATATGCTGTCATCTCTTTGCTTGTTTAATTCTTGATTATGCATTTTAGTTGAAAGAATGATTTCAAATGAATTCGAGAAATCATATGCCTGATGATAAGTTTGTTCAAGGGAATGTCTTGTACACAATATTGGACATGACGGATAATATAATAGAAATTTTAGAAATTTTTTTTTTTTTGTAGTCGAGCTTATATTATATGTTAAGGAATAAATTCCACGTCGGATAATTATTGAAATATAAACTAAAATATAAGAATTTGAACTATTTCTTTTAATAAAGTTGACTAAAACGAGTCATCTTGCAAGACACGTTAAGGGATAAATCCCACATCGGATAATTACCTAAATATAGATCAATATAAGAGAGTTTGACTATAGTTCTTAATAAAGTTGGCATTTTAAGATAAAATATCGAGTCTTAATACTATATAAATACCCAAACAAGCAATAAAAGCATACCAAGTCCTTTGATCATTAAAAGTATAATTATATCGCAATCGTTTGGTGACAAGAAATATAACTAGTGCTCAAGAAGAGTAGTTATTTAAGTATTGTACTTCCCAGCTCCGGACAATGCAATTTATTTTTATTAATAAAGCAATCATACCACAGTGTGTATCAGTACACTACATAATCTTTCTTTATAAGGTATTTCTCTTTGTAATTATCATATTGAAAAGTTACACAAATTCTCTAGTTCTTTTTATCCTTTTTGTCTCATTAATTTATATATTGGGCCTCTGTTTGATTTAGATGAAAATTAGATTTTTAGTAAATTTTAATAAAATTTGATTGAACGTGCGATTGAAAAGTTTTGAATCTCATGAATTGTGTGATTAAAATTGATGGTCAATTTTGACTTAAATTTTAAGAACATTAACATGGAAAAATATTGGAGAGAAAACAAGATTTCTTACTTCACAAGATCCTAACCCTTCCACATCCTCAGGCAGCTTCATGGCTGCAAGATCTCCATATGTGCAGTCTCTTCTAAACTGCCAAATAGGTGGAACTACGAACTGATGGAAGTGTGTTCCAGCTGGGGCAAAATATTGCTCTCTTGGTTTGATCCACTTGCCAACTATCCATGTCTGTAATATTGAAATCACGATTTGAATCAAAACATAGATAGAATGTTGTGCACAGAAAACTATCGAAAGAGGGATAACATTTAAGAATCTTAAGAGTTTGAAAAGGTTTTCATGATTGTGTCGCGTCAATGGAAATACTATTTATAAAGAAACGTGCCGATAACGATCAAAAAATTGAGACGGAAAAATTGGAGGAGAGAACATTAACAGACCTTACAGTCTTGGGCAGCTTTGTATCTAGTCACTTGGACTAAGTACTTCTGACAATCAACTGGAGCTTCTTTCTGAATCTTTCGAAATCTTTCTGTTGATAGAGTTAGCATCTGCAAAATTACATGTTATGTAGTTTGTAAACCCGAGTTAGAAATGCATGGAAGCTAACTGAAGTACACAGAATGTACAATAAGTCCTTCACTCACTTTACAAATTAGTCATACGTACCTTTATGCCTGTTTTATACATAAAAAAGATGATTAAAAAATAAATTAAATTCTATGCTTACGAGAACTCGGACTCCTTTTCTGCAAAGATAAAGAGCAATTGCTCTTCCAGGTTTAGAGGTTGCTCCTGTCAAAAATACTTCAGTCACATCCTCGGGGATTNGCATCTGCAAAATTACATGTTATGTTAGAGTTTGTAAACCCGAGTTAGAAATGCATGGAAGCTAACTGAAGTACATAGAACGTACAATAAGTCCTTCAATCACTTTACAAACTAGTCATACGTACCTTTATGCCTGTTTTATACATAAAAGATGTTTAATTAAATTCTATGTGTTGGGAGCAAAAGAAGTCCCACATCGGCTAGACATGAGAAATATGATGGGTTTATAAGTATAGGACAATAT